>JABRPJ010000039.1:0-149288 GCA_013461525.1 Naganishia randhawae
TCAATAGTCAATAGTCAATAGTCAATAGTCAATAGTCAATAGTCAATAGTCAATAGTTAATAGTCAATAGTCAAATATATACTATTACCCCTCCAAAATCGGCTAATATTGAGTTGAATCCTCATCTTGCCTGTTCCATAATTTGAGGTTTGCTTGCCCGTCCACTACCTGAAGTTTGACTACACCACCTTGGGTTCTGTTTCGAGTGCTTTCACTTCTTTTCGCTGACCATCCCTCTGCGGTACCACGCTTCCGTCACATATTCCACGTTGTCTATGCCTCATCAGAGCATCACCCCTGGCGAAGCCTTTGCCACTGTGAACACAAGCGATGTAAGCTTGTCGAAAAAAATCACGTCGAAACGACAGTTATGTCTCTTACCATGGACACTGGAAAGGCTTGGTACCCAAGTGGATACGGACATGGCGACGAAGGTCGTGCTGCCGAACGAATGCGGCGTTGCTGTGGTAGGGAGAGATCTTAGCGGGAAGGTTTGCATGCAACAGCTCGGCAGCAACTTACCATTCTGGTTCCCTACACACAAAGGGTTTGTCTTCCAAGTGTGTTTGCACATGACTATGGATCGCACTCTTTCTAGGAAAGATCCGGCCGCAATTGTCAATGTTACAACGATATCGCTTGCTAGGCGCCGAATCGGAGCTTCCGTCCATCATCATGAAAGGACTATAACAGCTCTCGAGGAACTCTTTCGACAGCGTTGTGACAGCCTCATAGGGATGATGCCGCGTGGTTACAGTTTGCTGAAATTGCTTCAGCGGGGAAGTTGATACGTTGTCCATCGCGCTTGGCGGCGAAGTCTTTGCTTCAACTTTGCAAGTTGGCGGTATCGACTTCCTGTCTTCAGCTGCAACCTGATTGAGGTCAGTTTGCGACGTGACCACTGTTCCCGAATCTTCTCGTCTTCTCTGCTTAGGTCGAGGACCGGGTCGTAAGCGTTTGCCGACCGCTGGATACTTGACACGTCTTGGCTTCGAGCCTCCAGGTGAACCGCTTTCCACCTCTTCCCCAATCGCTGTCATGGTATTAACCATGCCTTTTGTGAGAGATTGTGGTTGAGAATCCTTGAGCTGGGATTCGCCACAGAGAGATGGCACTGTCGGCAGAGTTGGGCCCGATATCACTGCAAGTGGTCCCATGCCGAAAGTCTGTAAATACGATGGATGATGGATTACCGGCACATAACCGTGCGATATTGACCTTGTCATCGAGTCGCGGTGTGCCTCTTGCTTGATTGCAGTATCGCTGATAGGATAGGGTGCCGAGACATGTCTTGAGTTCTCCTGTATGGCGTTGGGAGCCATGAGCGATGGTCCCTGTGAATCGGCATTTGTTCTGGAGCTCATGAGCCAATAGCCTGATGTTTGAGCCGGATATGCCATATACGATATGCCCATTTGTGGAGCATACATAACTGGTGGAGCGACCGAATATTGGCTTGAAAAGTCGAACGAGTGGGACATGGGAGTTACCACACGAATTTCTTGGCTGTTCCCCATTGAAGTTTGTCGATGATCGCCGTAACGGCTAACCGCTTGTCCATCCTGCCATGAATCAGATCCCTCGAGAGGAAGCGCTCCATGAGGCACTTGAATGGCTAAACCTGATCCAGTGGCGAAAGGGGTATAGGTGTCCTGTTGAAACTGAAAACTGTTTGTCGCCGAGGACGATAGATCTGAACCAATTGCTGGGGTTGTCAACCATGGGGACTGTCCGTACACCGAAAAGGCGGGACTAGCGAGTGAATAGTCGAGAGAAGGTGTACCTAACATACTCTGCGTTGAGAGATTGTATGTACTGGTATTCCTGCTGTCTTGGCAAGTGTTTGAGTTGCTAACAGGCGGTGCTGTTGACAGCTGACTAGAAGCTGAAACTGCAGAGGTATTACTGACGTTGCGACCGGTATATATTGTTTTACCAGCACCAACGGGAAACAACTGGTGCGTTTGGTTCGTACTGTCAGATGCCGAAGCGGTAGTTAATGACGAACTCGATGGGTTCTGGCTCGGCATTCTGTTCAATGGCTGATGCGTGAAGGCGCTACTTGAAGAAGCAGACTCTTCAGCATTGTTCATTGACAATGACCGGCTCATTGCTGCGCGGTTCGACCTTTGTCGTCTCGGGACTTGGGAAAGAGTCAAAGGCGCTTTTACCTTGGCAACGGCTGGATCGGAAACATTTGCGTAGCTTTGTGGAAAGTACTGCACACCGATCGGTTGAGCGGGACTTTGGACATGTTGCTGTAGCGTGGCCGAAGCGGAAAGGGAATGTTGCATCGCTGGGGCAGCTGTTGTATTTAAGCAAACTGTTTGCGACTGCTGTTCCTCTTGTTGATCTATCTCGTGTTGCTGTTGTTTTGCCGAAGGTGGCGGTGGTGGTGGGGGGTGTATCATTCGTGACCTGTTCCGTAACAAGGGTGCAACGCCGGTCCCCAGTGAAGACGGATATTTACTGGGTGTCGAGATTGTCACTGGTGAAGCAGTCCCTAAAGCACTGATACTGTCAACCTCCGTCAAGCCAACTCCCAGCCCTACACCAGGTCCGAACATGGCTGCGTGTCCTTCTGTTACCGGTGTCGACAATGGCTGACGATTCCATCCCAAGCTATGCATGGACTCTTCGCTGAAGGGATCCTCATTGTCCTCATTGTAGATCCGGGGTCCAGCAAGTGGCACATGCTCTTTCAAGCTTGATCTCGAAATGTGCTTTTTGACGGTAGAGCTGAGCCCTGCTGTCATGGGAGACACCAAAAACCCGCCATCTAACCCTTGCCCGAATAATTTGGCCCTCATTCGATTATCGACGGAAGCAGGCAGAAACATATTGCTCGGCGTATCCAAGCGTTTGGTGACAAAAGGTGAGTTGGGGTCGAACATTGGTCGCCCCGGGGTCATGGTGACATTGATCGGTGTCCCAGCGGCTGATAGATCCAAAGTTATGTCTTCTGTGGTGGAATGGATGTCGGGCGGGAATGCTTGCGAGAGTGCCGACAAAGGCGTTTGAGGCTGAGGCTGTTGAGCAATGACATTGCGAGACGGGGTGTTCCGAGATGATTGCGACATTTCTAATGAAAGGGGCGTCACGTTCTGTTGGAAGACTCTGTGCTGTCTAAGAGAGTTTGGGATGAGTATATCTCCAAGAAACCATTTAATGGGATAGACCTACAATGCTGCCAACTCCTGAACTGAGGAAGACAGGTGAATTGCCTCCAGCTTGGTAGCGGTCCTGCTAATGTCGGGATATTCTTGTCGTCGGATATACAGGTGTTCGTTTCGATTGGGGTGCAAGGTATAAAGAGGATATAGTGTATTCGATACTGGTGTCGCTTGGGTATTTTCCGGCTTGCTTGTGTAGATTGGAATGAACGTAGAGTTATTAAACGAATGTCGGCTGTCGTGTTGACGGAATTATAAAATGAGAGTAGACACGATCCAGTGAATGGTTTCACTCAAGCTTGCATATGGGTTGTCGTTGCAGCCACAACAACGCTTTCGTGGTTTTGACACTTCAAAGCCGGAGGTGAGGGTGTCGTGAAACCGTATTGCGAACCGTGAAGACAGCGACAAGGCCGAGCTCTGACTCCGTCGCTGTTGATACGGATTCGACCGCCTTGTTTCCTAATCGGATCGCGGTAACAGGTTGTGCTGTTGAATAACAATCTATGCTGCAATCCACTTGTGCGAGGAAATAACAAAGATGAGTGGTCGATGCCAAGGATACGTTGTTTGTGAGCTCGAGAAGTTGTTAAGAAAAGAATAACAGTATGCTACCGCTCTGACACCCAATCTGCCGGAGCGCGGACGACCGAAGAACAACAGTTGTGCAATGTAAGGAGTGTGTTTGCTGTATCTACGGTGATGACGAGTTTGCGAACAATAGATACCGCCCAAAAGGCGTTCAAGATTAGCGAAATGCCGTCGGCGGAGGGATCTGTCGATCTGCAAGTGTGCAGCTGGATGTTCTGAGCTCGATCTCTGAGATAACAGGGACGACCGCAAAGCTGCGGCCAGTCTGTGGGCCAAGCAAAAGTAGAATCTTCTTCAACTTGCGTCGTTAGAACAATGCAGCCAAGCCCCTGAGCAATCGTGTTATTTCCGGGTTTCTGATGCATTTGCCGCGCATCCCGGACTGCAGCACTTTCCTTCGCTTTTACCCCGCTCTCTGCCGTTTAAATTTCAAAGGCGCTCTTCCAAGCACACTCTCGGAGAAAGTCACCGAATTCAAATACAGGGTTTCTGGGCCCGCGTAAGGCATTTCCTAGAATCTACATGTGCTTCTGCAAGCTCCTCTGCTGATTGCCTTGCAGAACCACATTATTGCAACCGGATCCACATGCGCAGAGGGCGTATAGCTGGGCGTATGCATGCGTATAGTAAAGCTCTGCTGCATATGCATAGTGCGCTGTGGCAGTTTGCAAACTAGGTAGACTGTCTCAACCTCGACAAGGCAGCTCTTGCAGAGCTCCCAAAGCTGCTCTTGAAGCATGTGAAAACCAAAGTGTAACCACAGATCGTAGTGGTACAAACTCTAGCGAGCTAGCCTTGAGGCGGTGCATACCTTCACGACGGATAGTATAGTAATAAGCTACTTTTTAGTCGATTTGCCATTCACTTCCCCGATGTCAGAGCAGGTGGTGGAGCGCTACTATAGCTGAAGAGGAACGGAGTTACCGGATAGTTACGCAGTCTCGATTGATTCGCCCTCGGCGCGAGGAGACCGGGTGGCACCGATATGCGCAGTTTGCTGTACAACTTCTCAGTTTGGGTACTTGTACTATGCAGTCAACAAAGACGATCGAACTGCAAGTGGCAATGATGAAAGATCAGATTGGCCTGTGTCAGCTGCCTTACTACTTTCTCACAGCATCCCGTATCTTGGGAGGACCGGCGATTGCGAACAGGATCCCGGCAGGAGAGATAGCAGGAAGTTGGTAACTATCCTATCGCCAGCGCTGTCGAACGGTCGTTCACTGTCAAAATATGGAGCTATAATCCAGTTTGGGGGAGCTGCTGGTTGTTTACAATTCGGCTTGGCTCATCTGGTTGACCAGCGCCTTGACCCACATCTGAGACATACTTTCGGTTATATTTGCTTCGGTCTCGCTTAAAAGGCTTTTTAACGAACTGTGTATCTTGTTGTGTTGATCGAGATTCTACGCATTCTGGCGCTTGCTTGTGAACTCACTTTTGTGCTATCGGACTTTCTGCGGGCTCTTCTTGCGAGTATGGGAAGCTATCAAGCAGCTTGTCAGGCACGTAGGTGGTGTGTCTATCGATACTAGCGCCCATAGCATGATGAAGAACTGCTAGAAGATAGTTTTGCACAGCTTCGCCCCATCTCTTCGTCATTCGACAATCGATCATCGTTGCAATGTGACACTCGGTCATACCCTAGCCCTAAAGAGCCTAATCATCTATAACAGTGTTCCTTTAACCCCCTATTCGAGATTATGTATAACCTTGGCTTCCTATTAGCGTGGTCATCAGCTGCGTAATCAATCTCACGGACCAAATTCGCTGCATGCAGCGGTAGTCGTGGGCAACGAGCTGGGTAACGGTCTGTAGTTCGTGCGCGTGATGATATACTCCTAGCTGCGAGAAGATAAGCTGGTTGAACAGAATGCTTAACTAACACGAACGTCAGTTCTTTACTAAGACGATATCAAGATAACTCCTATTATTTACAGCTATAATCACTAGTGAACTCTATTACACTGCTACATCCCTCTGGAAAAAATATACATACAACGCTGTACCGAAACAACACAGAAGGCCTTATATCGAAATTTCCTGAGTAATCCACCGTGAGACTGTCATTTTTAAAGGCCGGCAAGCTCTGCCTTTTTCGAGTTGCAAGGCATAGAGCAAACATTCTCGAACCCGTCTATGTCGACCGCCTTGCCCCTCGCAAGCTTTGGCCAAAAAGTACCACGCTTCAGGCACATCCCATCCTTTCCCTTGTGTGAATGAGTTCAGCAGTGCATGAGCCATGTCGAACTGCTTGGATTGTACATAAGTTTCTGCTAGGCGTACGACCGCCTGTGGTGAGTCGGGATCAAGCGCGAGTGCCTTGGTCAACGTTTCCAGCGACAATGGAATATCGCCCATCGTCTGATGATATAACCCAAGCTGGAGCAGCATTCCCTCTAGATTAGCGTACGAGAATTGTGGGGGAAAAATATGACAACGTACCTGGACCCAGACCTCTGCATTCCCCACATCTGCCACCTCTGCTTCCTGTATCGCTGCAAATGCCTGATCAAGCTGACCTGAACGCCTGAAGGTTGCTGCAATATGTAACCATAGCTCAGCAAGCAGCTTAGTCTCTACGCGAGAACGAGTAGTCGATTGTGTTATATCCTGCTTAGCTGGAGGCGGCGGTGGCGGTGTCACATGAGAGCTTTGATAATGGGAATGGGCGGGAGTGGTATGCCTTGAATAGATTGATGATCCGCTCGATATCAGTCTTCGATCTGCGTATCATTGACTACATTAGATTCTGAAAGGGTTGCTTCATCTGTATGAGAAGCCTCACCTGTATTTTCTTGGCCAGAGGCATCCGTTTTCTTATGCCCATGAACATGCAGATGTTTGGAAATAAATCGATGCTTTTTTGAAACTGGGCCCTGCTTTTCAGCATCAGGCTGTGTGGGCAGAACCGCAGATGTGTGAGTTTCTCGAGTCACGCTTCGCGACAGTGCTTGCGGAATCGAAGATGCTATGAGGCAGGACATAAGTTAAACAACCGTTTACTAGTTGGGATATCCATTCGTTTAGCAACTTACATCGTTGCGTGCCGCTGTTCACTGCGACAAAGCTTTCACCAATGTCTGTCACTTGAGTACTACCCACACTTGTTACGCTTTCATGCAATGCAGCGGCCTCTTCTCGAACATCTTGTGCCTTATTTGAGAGGTAGGTAAAAGTTTCGTGCTGCTTGACCAACGCCTGATTATGTCCGTCGATCTTCTCGATGATGACGGCTTGAGTAATGCGAAGCTGAATGATTTCCGCCAACCGCTGAGCGGTCTTGGGTGGACCTATCGTAGAAGTCTCGCTTGGCATATCAAGTTCCACCAGATACTCGCCCTGTATCAGAGCCCGCTGGCGCAGGATGTGATTCTCCTGCGCACCCGCCATATCTGTCCCTTGCTGGGTAACAAAATCGAGATGTGAAATCGTAGCGTCTAGAGGCGCAGTATTTGGTGGCGGCCCAGCAATTGTCGTTGATGTTGCCGGTAATCGAAGCTGCTGTAGTTCCTCTTCGCGAGTTTCCCACGATTCGACGCCTACTTGGGTAGCTCTTAGCGCGCCCGACCACTCCTTACGTGCTGACAAAAGCAGTGCCAAAAGATGCCATGCCGGTATACTGGATGGCTCTAAATCAATGCTGGTGCGGATTGCCTCGACCGCATGATCAATTTGCCGAGCCTCCATATGTGCATAAGCCAAATGATAGAAACCTGACGGACTGTTGCCATTCAGCTTGACAGCCGCATCGAGATGGGATATTCCTTGGGCTTGATAATCCGGCCTTCTCAAAGGATCAATTCCTAGGGAGGGTGCAGATTGTATCAGAAGCTGCATACCGCGACTTGTTTATATTGAAATGAAATTCCAGGCATAGACCTACCTTCAGCTGCTGCAGCCATTCTCACAATTCCCTTTGCTTCCTCCACCTGGGCTTTGAGGAGGGTCGGGACTAGCTGTGCACCAGATTCAGCTACTTCCCCAGCAAGAACAAGATATCGCCACGCTTCGCGGGGATCATTATGTTCGATGGTCAAAAGTTTGCTGCCTAATAGCAGAGCTTTTATCAGCTCCAGGTCCGTGTCGTTGTCGGCATCTCGCAGATTGTGGGCTGTGTGTGCTTGAAGCGCTATTGGCTGTATACTTGCAGTATCTACGGGCGGCACGTCGTCCATAAACCTTTTAGGCTTCAATTCAAGTGCGCCTTCGGGCTCTGCCGTTTGTCGTGCCTTCAGAGTCAACTGAACATATAGTTCGAATGTTTTCAGAGCGTCTGAGTAAGCGCCTGTCGCATATAATAGACGAGTGAGGTTGCGTAAAAGTGATTGCGACTGGAACGTAAAGCCCATTGCCCACCACAAGACCTTCCACGAGGCGGAGATTTTGGTCAGTTTCATCTACGGGAGTCAAAGGAGTAGACCGATTCTGCTAACCTTGATAGCCTGAGATGCCTCAGCTTGCTGATACCCACTTCGCTCCCATAACCGAACACATGCTTGCATGAACTCGACCACACGCCAATTGATGTTTCCCGCTTTGGGAAATTCTGTCACCTGATCAAGCAGGATCCTCCCTTGTTCCATCGCGGCAACAGCCTCTCTTGACCATATTTGCGCTACAGTCCCGTTTGGTATTACCGTTGATGGCATGGAGAACACAAACCACTGGAGATTCGGTGACGCGCGGGGCGAAGGATGGGGAATATACGAGTTGTGTAGCGCCGACAGGTAGAGCTTAAGCATGAAAGAGCGCTGCGATGGTCGAAACGTTGACGGCCAGAGGTGCGCGATGGCATGGTACGATCGCGCAAAGCGCAAAGTAACATCGACGTGCGGTTGGCGGGCAGCTAGTACGCTACCTCTACACAAGGCCCGAGATATCCACCGATGGGCTTCCCTGAGACCAATGAAGGAGCTGTTGTTGAAGGTTAATCCATCCAGCGGCATTTCTTTGATTAAGAACGAATTTGTCAGCGGGATTACCAGTGATGGTAAATCGGAATAAAGGCGAATCGCTTCAGTGTAGCAAGTTAGTGCCTCTGAGGAACCAGACACTCCGCTTGCCAATTCGATACTCAGGCCTAACCATTTGCGCAGGAATTAGTAAAAGTTGATTCGCTTAAGATATCCACCGAATATCATCGACGAGCGTCATGATTATAATGCTTACCCTGAAGACATTTGCCTCTAATCAAATCCAACTGCTGGCACCCTAGCCCTAACGCCCAGTTTGAGTCCATAGCTGAGGTCCAATCGACCGAGTTCAAGACTTCAAGGGATTTCGGGTGCTTTCCTAGAGCATGATGATGGTATGCGGTAAGAATTTGGACAGCCTATATTAAAAAGGAAGCAGAGGATCAACATTGAGTGACTTGTATGACAACTGCCTATACAGCCTGTCAAAGCCACAAGAATGAAACTTGCACATACCCTAGTTTCCGCGATTGACTTTCTCCCAGAATTCTCGCTCAGCATCGCTTCAAGCTGCTGCAAGCCGTTCATCAGATCTTTCCTCTGTTCTCGATCACTGATCCCCTGCGGTCCAATCCACCAAAACGCCAGATCGAGGCTTGGAATTCCGGTTTCCGCGTCATCTCCGTCCAAGTATGAGGGAGAAAGGAATGGAGATGTGGATAATGCTGTGTTTGGAGGCATGTCTGTGTGTTGCGGGACAAGCTTGCCTTGACTCGGTAGCCCTGTTCGAGGTGTGACTGTAGATGCCGACGCCGAGTCCGATGTCTGCATAGGTAGCGCTGTCGCTGTGTTCTCGCCAGCTCTTGCCACAGCCATATTCGCTCTCTCTTCCGCCGTCTCAGTATCCAACTGCCCTAGTCCCGCCGTCGCTCTCTCAACCCCGGCACTTCGTCTCGAAGGCCGTTCAAGCTCATCTTCTACAGGGTGCGAAACATGGATGAAGCTAGAACTGCTTTCGGTCCGATACGTCGATGCTGATCCGCCTGAATTAGTAGACATAGATTGAACGGTTCCGATGTGACTTGGTTCAGAAGACGAGGCAGTGGATGCATTAGACGCCATATATTGGGAAGTTGGAGGAGGCCCATACCCTTCGACAACGGTGACGGGTGCTAATACTACTGATTGGCTTGCTGCGGTATTGAGATCGCGATCTGGATGAGAGGTGGAAGATATCTCGCCTTGCAGGCGTTCCGAAGGATGTGTTACATCTCTGGTTCGTTCTTCTATAGGTTGGGATCGCAACTGAGGTATGACATGAGAGGTAGATGGAGAACTTGCGCCTAGTGGGAGATACGCTAACGAAATCGACCGTAAAAGGTGTATAAGCTGCGGGGCTGTATGAATCAGATGGAAGAGCAGGAATGATTAGTTCAAAGTAGAAAATCTCTCTAGCAAACACTAGAGCTGCGCAAGCTTGCTTAATGGCAGTTGGAGCAGATCGTCGCATCAACTCACGTCCGCCTGTGTGTTTACTCCATTTCCTAACAGATTCCGACCAGTCGAGCGCGGTCCCATTCGGAGCCTTGACCAGTGTATTATCCCCCCATGGACCAGCCAGTAGCGCAGCGGAAAGGGTTGAATTATAGTGCTGCGCTTTGGCTGGAGTTGTTGTTGAGGAATGCAGAAGGGGAGTCATGGGTGCAGGCTCAGCTGGCAAGCAGAAAGTCTGAAAGGTGCAGCCTGGCCAGGATCGAAGGATAGGGTTATAGCTGTTGGAGCCCGCTGAGAGGAGTAGCCGCCGGTGATACCTCAATAGTCCGTGATAGTCCTTTTGTTGTGCCGATGCGTAATCTTAACACCGCCCGAATCAGCGAGAGCGCAAGACCAGAGATAACTGCAAGTCTGTGATCGATGGGCGAATCCTGCTTAAGGCGTCTTGCGTTGGTCGATCCTTGCCGGTGAACGAGTTTGATTACTGCTGCATCCCCTGGTGATGTGTTCACGTTGTGGAGGAATAAAGCTGGGCATGCATTGGAATTGGTTCGAGGTGTTACGGTACGCCTGACGAGCTGAGCGGAACCGCAATCACTCACCACGTCCCCTGAAGGGTGCGCCCACCACGCTCGCTCACGGCCGCCGCTGACGAGTTCATCATCCGGCCTCGTGTCGCTTGAACATCTGGTCTGACTGTTGCATTATCTGTTTGCCATCGAGACGGACGATATCGCGCATGACCAGTCGCCATAGTAGAGACAGGGAGCGCCTCATTCGTGTCACAGGCGTTCATGGTCGTCACCGTAGGTTGAGATAGTGCTCTTGATTACGGGCGTATCAGCAGGCTGCAAAGGCGATACTTGAAACACCATGGAATGTGGCTGTTGCGGTGACACCAAGAAGGAGCTATTCTGTGCCCGTTGTCTGAAGGAGGGGTAAGTGGGCCTTACCTTGTGAGCTGCCAGCTTGTCTCCTTAATGTTAAGCTAATCCCCTTGTCGCATAACATCAGGCTCAAGAAACACACAGAAGCAAATCAGATTCTTGCGACACAGCTCAAGGCGTCGAAGAACCGATCTCAGTGTATCCTGCATGGTGATAGCTATGGGCTGCTAGTGAATCCCAAAGACCAATCAGCCTCAGATCCCCCACCTTCGTCCTTGTCAACGAGCCCTAGTCCCAAGATTGCTCAGCGTATCAAGTCCAAAATCAATCGGCCATCGACTGCCAGCTTTACTGTAGGATTGGACCAACACCGTGATCTTTCAGCGCGGCATTTCCAACTACAGTCGCAGAATCTGGTGTTGGAAAGTGAGGTGGCCAGGCTTAATACGACAAACTTCGAAAGGCGCAAGGACGTTAGGGGTAGGAAAGCAGATGTAGAGCAAAGACGAGCAAGACTTAAACTCGCAAGTCAATCTAGTAGCCAAGAATCGAATTTCCGACCGTACCAGCAGCTCCTCAAGGAGAAGACTAAGCTCGAGAATTACCGCACCGCTGAATCGAAGCCAGGACTCGCCGCCATCAAGGATAGTATCTCGAAAACCGCCCGCGCAAACTCTCAGCTATATTCACAACTCGTGCATGCCAGACGTGTACTGGTGAGCGAAGCAATCATGATCTTCGGCGTACAGCGTGCGGATCTGGTGGCTTCGGACTTGCCTACGAGCGGAAAGCGGAAAGGGAAAGGTCATGATGGGAGAACTAGTACGGCGGAAGACGATGAATGGGAAATAGCAGGGCTGCAGCTGCCATCTCCTGGCCGGTTTACCGGTACCTCGCACCCGCACACATGTTATGGCTGTATCTGCAATGCTGACTGCTGCCTGTTAATCCAGATTACTCGTCAATCCATCTCAATGCAGTTTTCGAACACATGATCCATCTTCTATGGATTATCACTGGATACCTGGATCTTATCTTGCCATTTACGCCGCAGTGGCAGGGTTTCTCAAACTCGACAAGCATGGACGTTCCCGCATCGGAGGACCCGGTCTTGGAGTCCATGGTGGATTCTGCGAGTCTGGATCAATTCGTCATGGATTGGAAAGGCAGTGGCTTGCATTATGCTTCTTCGGCGTTGAACGCATTCGGAAGAGCCGTTCCCAAAGGTATGGCACTTGACAGTAAATCACGTTCCACGATGCCGGTCAGTCAACCCAACAAAGGGGTTTCGTTCATGGCGGAGCCTTCTGAAACGCATGGCATCCCGCCAAAACAACCAGCTCGTACACCCCATGTGGGAAAGATCTTCATCACCGCTTCCAGCACAGTTCCTTACTTAAGTCTGCCCGTCGAGAATACGTCGACACAGCAAGACTCTGAAACCACGGTTGGCCAACAGCAGTTCCTTCAGAAACGAGCGCTCCTGAACGTCAGTTCAAGCCGTGACAAGTGGAAGAAACGGCAGTGGAAGCGAGAGGCCCAATCCAAAGCGCAAGGGGAATATGAGAGTGTCGCTGATCAGCAAGGGGAACTCGGCGAAGCGGCTACTACCGTGAGGGACAAACACAAGGAAAAGGAAGACCACCTGAATCTAGCATATGCCATGCTGATGATGAACGTGATCTATATCGCACAATCGCAGGGAGTCCTCTGGGTCGAGGAGACACTAGACAAAACCCGTGATGGCGATGACGGTCTCGGGGATGCAATACGCAACCTGCTAGTCAACCCTCTGCGTCTATTAGACGAACTGAGATGGTCTCCAGGGCTTGGAAAGTAAGCCAACTTCTTTCTATCCCTTGAATCAGCAACCACTGGTCGATTGGCAGATGGTGATTGCTTGCGCTGAATACTTCACAGATTGTCACATGCTCCCTCTATGCTAGGATCGCTTCGATCCATCGATATACCTTTGAACTTTGTAGCGCTCCACTCAGCCGTGACTGCCGCTTTCGCGAAAAACCCATATGATTCGTTGGGATCTAAAACCCGAGGAGGAAAGACACGTGAGCGCGATCACATAAGGGTAGGTGATCGTACAGGTGGCGATCTGGATGTAGATGATTGGGATCTGGTGTAAACATGTATAGTCTGATGCCGCTGTACGTATACTTGCCATCCGGGTACTCTTTCGATTTCTCGCAAGAGTCTTGCTACCGTCGTCTAGGCAAACCGGCATTTCCTTGGTTCAAACCAATTGTGCTTCTTCTTCTCTCGCAGCAGTGGGTGGGGGATCATCTACTGTATGCGAGAGCTACACCATTTCCCGTCGAGGCGGTGCTGAATCGCCTGTCGTTGACGTATCGCCAGGGACAACCCGATAAAAATTCATCTTTAAAGGGGCAGGGGGTCCTGTCTTTGGTGCACCGATGCGTCCTCGTTGGAAGCCATGTCTCAACACGATTCACTCCTCCATATTGGATTCCATAACAACATGTCCTTACTAGGCCAAGCGTGTAGGCTGTGCTTCCTCAACCGTCGATCTCCTACATTCCCTCTGTCTGGCCCGTTTTTTGCGTTCTCTAGATTGCTTCATACATGCACAGAAGCATTGTTGTTGAAGCTTGTTAAAGAACCTTTCACAAGGCCTGTGGAGTGTGCTTGAAAATGGTGGAGGTATGATCCCAATACTGGCATTCTAGGCAGTGTGATAAGCGCAACGGACACAGCTGTCCCCGGGTATGCTAAGGACCGTCAATCTCTGTTCAGGAAGATTGAGTCGATGCGCCTGAGTGGTCTCTGCCGCATGTCTCAACATTCTTCGTTCAGCGAAGAGTCACAAGTGAGAAGAGCATGGAGAACCCACAACACATGTGAATGGGAAACTCTGACGCTATGAAAGTGATGTGTCGGTGGCTCGCCGCTGACTGCACATTCGAGTTCTTAACCCGGGCGGAAGGTGTTGTAGTCCCAGATCCATGGATGTTCGTGTGAGGGAGTTTGCGGCGTGGAAAAAGCAAGCCGTGATCCTATAAGATAGCCGCTCGGATTTACCTGTCTGTATACTTTTGTTGATAAATCCTAAGCGGTGTACAGGCTCTGCAGTGGAAGACATCGATGGCCTTACAACATTTTCAAGGCAGTCTCTTGAGGGAAAAAAGGAAAAAGTGATGCCTCATCGGGATTCGAACCCGAGTTATTCGGAAGTGAAGAATGAACTCAAAACCGAAGGTGCTAACCGCTACACTATGTGGCAGACGATGTGAAAGTTGGCCGAAAGAGAAACCTCATTAACATTTTCAAAACAGTCGGTTTGTCATTACATCCCCCTGGTCGCCATCCTTCTCGAGCAGTTCGCAGGGCACAAGTTTACCGTCAGGCGTGCTCATCTTGTAGAATTATCCCTTTGGCCGTATCTAGATGTGTGCATCCCTAACGAGTGTTTATTCACCGCCTGCATGAGATCGCATTGTCCTTGACAGCTCTTTTCCTTCAAACAGCTCCTTTCCCTCGTGTTTGCTAGTTGTATCGATATAGGCTCTGGCATAATTTCGATACAGCATCGATACACATGAATTGGGACTGTTCATCGTTAACCGCCTGCAAGCATGCCACGGGAAACTCTACAGAACGATGAAGCCAGCAATTCAGTTACATGTTTCACGTATGAATGTTCGATTTTCTTTCATCATGACGCGTTCAGCATATACAACGTTTGCGCCCAATTCAAAATTCTGTTACAAAGATTCAACCTTATCGTAAAGAGCTTGGTTAGATCCCGAACAAGTCAAACGCAAGCTGTGTATGGATGCTCACCTCCTCGCCTGTGATGGTTCGGATAGAGCCAGGGGTGGCCATACCACCGGTTCCGAAAGCCTTGGTCGCGACTTCAGCGGCTTGTGTCAACAAAGTCTCCTTTCGAGCGAAGTATCGGATCTGCCAATCGGTCATTGTCAATATAACGTGTACTAATCGCAGGCGTGCCATCAATGCACACTCACCTCTGTAGGCTTGACCTTCAATACAGAAACTCGAGGGTCATTGCCTGAACCATCGTGAACTCCATCTCCCAAATCCGCGAACCAGGCCTTTGTCGCTGCACTGTAGTACTTAGCGACCTCAGATCGATCAGTGGTTGTAGTGGCGTTTCCGGCGACAGAGATCCAGTCACCACCGACAGGTTCGAGGAATGAGACGTTGACATATTGGTCGTGCTTCATTTCGTCGTCCTTGTGCGAAGTGTTGTCGTAGATGTAGACAAGTCGAAGCTTGTCTGTGCTAGCAGGGTACATTGCTCGGGAATGCTGATTGACGCTGACGTCAGAAACGTGACACAACAGCCAAGGAGTCTGTATCTGCTTACCAAACTCTTTCCGTCTGTGCCTACTGTGGTTAACATTGAGGTGCCGACCTTCTTCATGATACCCTGAACTTCAGCGACCTTGTCCTGCAAAGGGACATTCTCTTGCTGAGATTGCTTAGAGTATCTGCCGGATGCGTTGATCCAGGTCAGTCAGGACCGCGAATAGCCCAACTTCTTGCAAGACTCACTCGTCGTTTCCCATCTTGATGGCGGTGGTTTGGAATGTTCGTAAAACGGTGACTGGTGTTGTGCTGCGGAGGAGAGATCGTCGAGTGACAGCAGAAAGCATAGCTGACAGTTGAAGCCGACTCAGCTGACCTCCCCGGCTGCGCCCACAGTTATATACGGGTCCACGATCAGTCTCGGATACCCGGACATTACCTGGCCGTGACGTCATGTCTTGATGACGAATGCACTGTGGATCGCGCTTCCAAGCATGTCAGGTGCGCTACAAGTACATAGATACACTCCACCTTTGCCCATTATTATCGGGATTACAACGCGACAGCCAAGACCTATCCTACAGCCTATACCACGCAGGGCAGCTGAGCCTCCCCAATCCATCCACGACGCCAGCCGAATCGCCTGGAAGACACCTTCAACCCCGCTATAGATCTTTGCCAAAACTCACGACTGCCATTACCCTCATACCCTTCAGCTTTCAGCGTCAACTTCGAATCCTCCTGCGCCTGAGCCTCTAGCATGCTGTCCCTGAGCGCTTCCGATACCAGCTGCTGACCCAATCCGCGACGTCGTGAAGCAGGATGTACCGCAATCGCTTGCATGTGGGAGATGATCGATTCCGGTCCCGAACGCGTCTTGCGGTATATCACCAGTGCCAAGATGGGCAGTGACCGCTCCAGTGGCCGCACATGTTGTACCGAGGAATCCAGTATAGCTTCTGGCGAGTTGTTGTGTGCTGGATCTGGCTGAATAGCTAATGCCACGACGCCCGATGTGCCTAGAAGAATCCTTAGAGGAACACCAGTTCCGAATTCAGGCAAATACTGGTCCTGCAGGGTCGCAACGTGTTATCAGTCAATTCATGATCGCGCAACACGTCATCGTACTGCACGACCCACCAGGAAATCTTCGACTATATCCACATCCCTCGTCCTTACGCGATGAATCGCTAGTCTTCGGCGACTCCCGCCTCTACCTCTTGAAGTGGTCGGTATCTCGTCTCTCGTTCCCGCTATGATCGCCGATTCCACTCTGCCCTCGCTCAGAGTGCATACTTTTTGTTTCTTCTTCGCCGGTCCGACAGAATGTGTGGGCGAGTCATCGGTTGAAGGTGAACGGAGGGAAGACGCTCTCCGTGTCAACTCCGCCTTGTCTCCCGCCAAGTCGGCAGAGAGCGAAATGCCCGTACCGGCTGGAGGCCAGTTCAAGGGCGGTCCCTGGGCGGATTCGAGAGGAAGGAGCGGCAGCCATGTGAATGGAGATGCACTAGCAACAATCTGTGCTTGAGTCCTACTATGGGTCCTTTCCGTAGTGGGACTGAGTTGATGCCATATACTGAATGTGAAACGGATGTCCGAATCCTCGTCAGCGAAGACATTTGTATTTCTTGACGGCTTCCAGGCTCGGATGGTTGGGATGGTTCCTTTCATATCATGGCAGAAGTCTTGACGCCTGCTTTGCATGCACGCAGTCATCCTGAATAAACGTTATGGAATGGCTGTTATCTAGAGCCTTCAACAGAAAGTCGTCGTATTTACTGGATGTCTTGAAACAAAGGAACTCTGTTGTTGACCTGGAAACGCCTTATGTTGGCATGGTGATGTAGTCCATGAGATTGGTACGTCTTGACGTCTTGAACGATACCCAACAGGTCCGGTGCGTCGTCGTTGCTGATAGAATATGGATTGCCCTCTTGTTTCACATGCTCGCAAGACCTGTGGGAGCACTCGGTGCTCGAAGGCGGAAAAAAGTGGATAAACAATTGCAATTGAACTGCTGTTTCGACACAGTTCCGTTTCCGCTATGCTGAGTAGTAAGTCAGGCGACTCCGTGCTTTCGCTTTCTTGCTCCGTTGCTTCGGCAAGAAGATGCTCCCGGCCCGTTCTTGCGCGAATGGCAGCCTATTTGCGACTGAGTTTTCCGGCTCCGAACGACGTCGTTCCAAGCTGTTCAAGAAGCTGTTCCAGGATCAAACTTACCGCCGCGATTCACAGGTGAGCCATGAGCCCGCTTGCAGTCTATGCGTCGTGCATCTCTACGAATCCTGCAACATGGGTGTAATGTCTAGGCAGTCGCGAGCCAAGGTCGTTTGAGAATGACTGGGTGACTCGTCGCATCTCGCGGTTCGAGGTGGTGGCTCTTCAGCTATGGCCATATACAGAGCTTCCTAACGATAGACTGCTCAGCCAGTGAGAAAGGAGAGCTGACAGAAGCTCCCTGTTGATCACGGTTCAGCAGGTTGAAATACCTATGGGCGTATGCTTCTCGTGCAGCTCGTGCAGACCAGTTAGAGCGCTTCGCCATTTGATTTCATGAACAAGTGACCTTCTCTTGTCTCCCAGTCATTATCGCATGCAGCTCAACGACATCACCGCTTGTTTGCCTATGGTCTTGACACGACAACGATGATAGTATCGGTAATCTGATAGCCTCTTACACCCCTCATTCTGTGCATTCGACAGCCGAACATCACTTGGTCCTCATTGTCAACCAAACCAAAGCTTGAACCAAGCAACTAGGTCACTTTGGTTGCTAGATAGCTTGCTAGATGCTAGGAATCTCGTCGGCTTTCTCGCCGTGATAGCTGCCGTGATCCCAAGTTTGAACGGCGCGGCCAACCCAAAGTGCTGCGACAAGACCTGTCAGCTGCACTGCCGACCATGGCTGTATTGGATGATAGGCGAACTTTCCGAGTCTTCCCGGGCATCGGGAGAGATCGCGGGGCCTGATAAGCGGAATATTAAAGTCCGTCACGCGACTGGCCCACCCACGGACATGATGTCCTTGGAACTATCGGAGTTAGGTTGACGGTTTCGTGGCTTTTTGTCATAGTGACGGAAGTGGGGTATAGAAATTCGATAATCGCGGGGCTGGCCGGATCAATGCAAGGGTTCGTCATAAAGATTCCCCTCACACATGACCTGACCTGCACAGTGCCGGAAACACACCTCCCTGTTGTATATAACGAGAGCTCGCGTGCCCCCTCCTCATCCAATCTCGTTGCTTTGGTTTCCCTCATCAAACACCTTGCTCTAGGTCAGTCTCCCCACATTGAAACAACCCCTTGGGCTAAAATCCGGGACTCCATGAACTGACGCCTTCTTTTGCTTCCGGTCATCTTTGTTCTGCCTTCTGCTCCACGATAGTTTCTAGCAGCTCATCACTACCTTTCTGCTTGACACCTACCGCTATACCAATTCTTGGTCCCTCGTAACACCTTACACTCTACCACGAACGAACCTACAACATGCCTGGAATCCATCGAGCCAATACCGGAGTCACCGGTAACGAATGTAAGCACCCTCCATAATCCTGCGTCCAGTACATCTTTCTGACCCACTTGAATGGTTCCCCCTACAGTCATTGGCAAGGAAGTCGAATACTTCTCGCAGGCCGGTTTCGATATGGACAAGATCCACATCAAGCGAAACGCCCCTGTCGCTTCATTATACGAAGATGCCATTATCAACGAAGGCGCCGTCATCTCTTCCAACGGTGCCCTGATCAACTTTTCCGGAAAGAAGACTGGTCGATCGCCCAAGGACAAGCGAATTGTATACGAAGAGACGTCCAAGGACCACATTTGGTGGTCGGGCGGTGTCAACATTGCCATGGACGAACACACTTTCGAAATCAACCGAGAACGAGCTATCGATTACCTCAACACTCGAGAAAACGTCTACGTCTTCGATGGTTTCGCCGGTTGGGACCCCAAGTACCGAATCAAGGTTCGAGTCATCGCATCCCGAGCTTACCACGCCTTGTTCATGCACAACATGTTGATCCGACCGACTGCTGAAGAGCTCGAGAACTACGGCGAACCCGACTTTATCATTTACAACGCTGGCCAGTTCCCTGCCAACCGTTTCACTACCGGTATGACTTCCACTACCTCGGTCGAAGTCAACTTTAAGCGAATGGAAATGGTCATTTTGGGTACCGAGTACGCCGGTGAAATGAAGAAGGGTGTCTTCTCGGTCATGCACTACCTGCAACCTATCAAGTTCGGCCAGTTGTCTCTTCACTCAAGTTGCAACCAGGCCATGCCCGGAGCCGATGGCAAGGAGGGAGATGTGACCTTGTTCTTCGGTCTCTCTGGTACCGGAAAGACGTAAGTAGGCTTGTCCGCCTTTAACAATCGCATGAAGCTAATTCACCTTGCTACCCTATAGTACCCTCTCAGCCGACCCTCAGCGATTGCTCATTGGTGACGACGAACACGTCTGGTCCGATACTGGTGTCTTCAACATTGAGGGTGGTTGCTATGCTAAGACGATCAACCTTTCTGCTGAAAAGGAACCCGAGATCTTCAACGCTATCCGATACGGTTCTATCCTCGAAAACGTTGTCTACAACCCCGCCGACCGAGTGCCCGACTACGATGACGTTGCCATCACAGAGAACACTCGATGTGCCTACCCCATCGAGTACATTCCGAATGCCAAGATCCCGTGTATCGCTGAACGTCAACCCAGCAACATTATCATGTTGTGCTGCGACGCTTTCGGTGTCTTGCCCCCCGTCTCCAAGTTGACCCCCGAACAGGCCAACTACCACTTCTTGGCTGGTTACACCTCCAAGACACCCGGTACTGAGGACGGTGTCACGGAACCTTCTCCCGTTTTCTCGACTTGTTACGGCGCACCCTTCTTGACCTTGCACCCGACCCACTACTCGAAGATGTTGGAAGAACGAATGACCAAGCACCAGGTCGACTGCTGGCTTATCAACACCGGATGGACCGGCGGCAAGTTCGGTACCGGCAAGCGATGCCCCTTGAAGTACACTCGAGCCATTATCGACGCCATCCACAACGGTACTCTTGCCAAGGCAGAATTCCAGAACTTCCCCGTCTTCAACTTGTCTATCCCTAAGAAGTTGGAAGGTGTTCCCGACGAGCTTCTCAACCCAGCAGCTGCTTGGTCGGACACCGAAGCTTTCAAGGACCAGATCAACAAACTGGCCGGCATGTTTGGCACCGCAATGCAGAAGTACGCCAGTGATATGACGCCTGCTACAAAGGCTGCTGGTCCTCAGGTCTCGCAATAAAAATTCCACGAACGCTTTAGAGGCGACTCAAATTGAGTATTGTATAGATTAGCTCATCATCGTTGTATATTGTCGCTTGAACACCAAGTATCGACCATTATTTCTTCGCATATATCACGGCAGAGTGCCTGTCAGCTTGCCAATTCGTCCACGCAAGGCAGCCGGCTATGTGGAATCGATTGAAATTAGGATGATTCCATAAGCCTTCTAAAGAGCGAATATAAGCCAGGCGGAAGTGGCAATTCTCGATAATATGCTTGCCTTGTGTCCGGTAGCGAGAGCTGCAGCTGGTCCGGTACCCTCACCGTTTCTCAAATCAGAGACCACCAGCCTGCGAGACACGCGAAGCGAAGCGAAAGAGATCGGAGACAGGATCGATGATATTCGTCATATTCGATCGAGCTGCCAGGGTTTGGTCCATTCGATGTTACCAGACAGCTTAGGTCACCAAACTCACAAGGTTCAGGCTTGCAGTCTTTCCTCATGCTCTATCTTCCAAAGACCCTCAGTCGACAGGTTGGTGCGATTGCGGTGTGGTAGAAGTCGTCTAAGTTGGTCGTGCTTCATCATAGACACTCTCGCTTGAATCTACCTTTTGCACGAGTAAGAAGTTGAACCATCCTTGATCGTGATATCCGGTCTTGCGACCGCGGTTGACAACTCGAACTTCCCGTAGTCCATAGATCCACCCTTGATCGATAGCATTGTGGCCATGACGCTATCGTATCTCGTCTCCACCGCTGGGCATGCGCAGTACCAAAATGAAGTCTACCCGCACAGTATCTCGTCATTGACCCAGCTCATCCGCGAAGGCGCCGAAGAACTCGAGGACAGGGATGTTGTAGGGTTCGTTGAGCCTTTAAAGGATGACAACGGTACGGATAAGAAAGACGCGGAGGGGCGATTGTTATGGCAGTGCCATAGACTGTGTGAGTAACCCATTCTTTCAATGCAGTGAAAACCAACTAGTGCCTAACATCAACGTTCACTCGTTGTAGCTTTCAAGGGCATACTTGCCTTGTCAGCCTCGTTCTCTCGTGAACTGGTCAAGCTTGGCCTGGTAAGTAGGCGATTGCCTTCCTTTTATTACCCTCGATTAACCATATATGATGCCTATCGAAGAAGGAATACCCAAATGGAAGGCAACCGATAGTATCCCTTCTCGCGCCCACAGGACTAGACTTCTTGGTAGCATGGGTTGCATGTATGAGTTTGGGATACGGAGTAGCCTTCATCGCGTGAGTACTGTATTTTACCGCTTACCCTCAAATCCATGCGACTGACTGAGTAGTATTATAGTCCGCAATGCTCGCCGACGGCCATCGCGCATCTCGTCAACTCAACCTCTTCAAGCGCCCTTTTGTACCATACTCATTATGCAAGCCTAGCTGCCTCTGCAAAGGAACTTACTAAAGAAATCCCGACAATTCGGCTACCAGAAATATCTTTGGCCAACTTGGGTCTAGAGGAAACCCACAAGGATTGGCCAGCAGATCCAACAGATCCCTCAAAAGCCATTTCGCATATCTTTCATACTTCTGGAACCTCTGGCACACCAAAGCCTATTCCACAAACGCATTCCTCCTCCATGGTGCCTCTTCCTCGACGCAAGATTGGTCATCCTGACACCCTCATTTCCGCCTTTACAACAACACCGCTGTTCCATGGAGGTGTTTCTGATCTGCTGAGAGCGTGGATGGCGAGAAGCATGCTCTATCTCTACCCCAGCAGTACGACACCTGTGACGGCTTCCAATGTTACAGGCGCCTTCAGGGCATGTAATCTGTATGATTCAGGCGCAACCTACACCCCACCCATCAAGGCATTCCTTAGTGTGCCGTATATCCTCACGCTTCTGTCTCCAACTGCAGACCCTTCAGATACTGTAGGTGCAACATCAATGCTTGCAAGCATGGACATCGTTAGTACTGGAGGAGCTCCGCTGGACACAGCGGTCGGAGACACGCTTGTGGCAAAAGGAGTGAATTTGACGAGTAGGCTGGGCAGTAGTGAATGTGGATGTGAGTACCGATTTGATTACGTCAAGTGGCGAGCGATTCAAACCGGTCTATTTTAAATAGTTTTAATGACATCCTATCGGGATTACGAGAACGACAAGGAATGGGAATGGCTTCGAAATGATTCTCCTTATGCGAATGCTCTCAAATTTGAGCAGTCGGAAAGTGATCCAACGGGTCGTAAGCTCGAGATGATCGTCACTTCCGAGTGGAAGAGCAAGGTATGTAGGTTTAATTTAGATAAATACCGGCTCTGTGTCGTGACACACCCCATGGCTACTTGCACAGGTCAAGTCGAATCGAGAAAATGGCGATTACGCCACAGGAGACCTATACGAGCGGCATGCTGATAAGCCCAATGTTTGGAAATACGCTGGTAGAGGCGACGACGTTATTGTACTGGTGAGTGGAGAGCAATATTGCGAAACAATACTTCATAGCTAATTCTTCTTTCCTTGAGTGTACAGTCAAATGGCGAAAAGTTTTCTCCGAGTCCTATCGAAGCTGTCATTCGCTCTTTCGGAGACATAAAAGATGCCCTTGTCATCGGCGTCAACAGAACGCAGATCGGATGCTTAATCTTTCCTCGAACCTCCGACTCTACTGGCAGAATCGAAGCAGAGCTAGAGAGCCTTGTCCGAAGTGCCAACGAGCACTCTCCTTCCCATGCACAGCTGGCGAAAGAAATGTGCTCCATTATTTCATCTGAGGAGCGAGCGAACGCATTGCCAAAGTCGAGCAAGGGTACGATTCAGAGAGGTCTTGCATATGACGAGTTCAGGCCCGAGATCGAACAACTGTTTCAGCAATTAGAAAGTGGGCAGGTCGAATCAGGAGAGAAGCAGCAGCTGGATAGCAAGGAACTGCGCCAATGGCTCAAGGAGCGAGTGAATGACCTAGTTGGGTCTGGTAAGCCTTCTGATGGCGATGAGCAGCTCGAAGAAGAGACGGATCTGTTCTCCTGGGGAGTGGATTCAGTCAAAGCAGCCCGCCTACGTTTCGCTATATTACAAGTATGTCATTTTTATCTATATCTTCAAGAAGGGCTTCACTTAATTGGAGTCATCCGCGCCCCAGAATATCGATTTAGGCGGCAATAGCCTACCCCTCAACGCCGTGTTTGAATACTCGTCTATCGCACAGTAAGACTTCTTACATTTGCTTGTGAGAATTCTTGCTGAAAAAAGTCTGGTTGCAGGCTGTCCGACTTATGCGTTGCTCTTAGAACTGGCCAACAACTTCATCGAAAAACTCTCGAAGACGATATCAAGCTCATGCGGCAGATGGTGGACAAGTATAGCGATTTCGAAACAGCGAACGGTTATCACATTGTGCGAAATGGAGGGCCCGCATGCAGTCCACCTACAAGCAGAACAGTGGTACGCTATCCTTTATAGGGAAACCGAGATGTTGTCACTGAACGATTCATGCCACAGGTTCTGACTGGAGCTACTGGATCATTAGGCTCACATCTATTACATCAGCTTTCTCTGCTCCCGTCAAGTTCTGTCAGCAAAATCATATGCCTCGTTAGAGGGGCAGACGAAGCGATCGCATACGACAGGGTCCAACGGGCTTTGGCGCATCGCAACTTGCAATGTCAATCCGATCGTTTTCAGGTCTTGGCTGCACGTTTGGGACAGCCGAACCTAGGCTTGGACGAAGCGGTCTACCAATCTTTGGCCCACGGTACAGATATTGTAATCCATGTGAGCACATCGTGCAACAAAGCAACGAACTAGCACTAACATACGCTCGGTTTGATGGAAGGCTGCTTGGGCGGTTCACTTTGGGAGCCGGTTGGAATCGTTCGAAGGCGATCATATTCGAGGTACGTCCATCCTTTCGAGATACCTAAGAATAGACCGAAATACTGACTGGCTTGATGGAACAGGCACAAGACATCTTTTGAATCTCGTTGCCGATTCCTCCGCGTCTCAACCTCGCTTCCTGTTTTGCTCCTCGATAGCCTCGGTTCTCAATGGCACCACTCCTTCTGATATTGTATACGAGAAGCTCTCGGAAGACCCACACACCGCTGTACCCATTGGTTACAGTCAATCAAAATGGGTGACCGAACAAATCTGTGCAAATGCGAACGAGTCTACTATACTGAAAGACAAGGTTCAAGTCTTGAGGATTGGACAGCTATGTGGAGATACGCGGGAGGGGATATGGAACGAATCTGAAGGTTGGCCATTGATGATCAAGAGCGCTGAGATTACAGGCACGCTGCCTATGATACGAGAGGTGAGTACTGTCTGCCATATTATCGACGGTTGCTGATCTCCTTGTCCGTAGAACCCATCCTGGCTACCCGTCGATATCGCGGCAAAAGTAGTGTAAGTATGACCGGCATCTTCCTTTCCCTGAAGTTGCTCAGTTCATTTCTTGACCACTGGCGAATACATAGCGTCGATATCGCCATGAAACAGAAGACCTGTCACAAGGGCCGACTTCCCGTATTTCACGTGGCCAATCCGCAACTGACGAAATGGCAGGATATTCTAGATGGCCTGGCTGGAGCAGGAGTCAAGTTTTCTACCGTACCTCCGCATGAGTGGGTCCAAAAGGTGAAAGGCAGTGAAGGAGATGCAGAGAGTAATCCCACAAAGGGTATGCTCGGCATGTGGGAAAAAGCAGTAAGTAAATGCGAAGACTGGACAAAGAGGAACATCAAGCTGAGCACGCTCTTGCTTCCAGTACGGCCAAAATGGTCAAGATAAACCGGCTCCGGTCGTAAAGTCAAAGCACGCCACCAATGTATCGTCCCATCTCGCCATTTGCGAACCCGTATCTGTAGAATTGATTGGACGAATGGTAGATGCTTGGCGCAAGAGCGGATTCTTGATGTCATCGGGGCTACAAGAATGATAATCACAGGATATGCACAACGGTATTATAGGATGATACAGATTGTAAGGGTTCAAGGATCTATGCAGGTCATGCGGAGCATTGAAAGCCACAGGACTTTATCAATGAGGTCCAGCGTCACCAGAGCTAGCGGCGCAGAGCGTTCTCCCACTCGCTATCTGCCTGCTACACAGTCTTGGCTCCACTACCATTGCGATGAGACTGGCAAGCAAGATGGCCAATGTATCGGCCGCACCAATCGACGAAATCACGAATTCCCGCAATGCTGATTCGTCCTCGGCCCGACGTTCTTCCCGAATACTTTTAATGCTAGACAATGACGGGTTTCGAGATAGCCTCACACTCGGTCGTACAGCGAACCCATTTGTGGTGGCGTTGTCGTTGATTGATCGACGCCCGCGCGCCAGTTCCTCCTCCATATCGAGCTCTTCTTCCTCCTCATGCGCATCCCTCTCTTCGTCGTCATACTCATTTTCAAAATCCTCGTCCTCTAATATTTCATACTCTCTCATTGCCGCTCTTTTGATTGCTCGTGCTTTTGTTAAAGCACGGAAGACGCCTTCTGGTAATGGATGACGCCCAATCCGGTAATAGACATTGGCAAGGAGAGCGCCGCCACACATTCCCATGGCGAGAATCAGGAAGAGGACCGTCCAAGGCCCATACCAGACAGTGGAATCATCGACGCCCCGCATGCTCATGCTCTCTCTTGCCTGAACAGCCAAGATTAAGCCTTCGACACCGACGAGTACCCATAGGCTTCGGGCATCTTGCCGTTTCCCACCCGGGAGCCTTGCGAGGGTTGCCGTAGAGCGACCCATGAAAGCAGCCAGTTGGTATAATGTTTGATATACGGGATAGAAGGATCGTTTGGCGGGGAAGAGGCCGTTGAGCAGTGTCGGGTATGCAAAATACCTGCCGGTAAAGGGTATGTAAAAGATGACCGTCGCAAGTACTCCCTACAAGCCGCGAAAACGGATCTTTAGCCCGAGTCTTATGAAGCAAAGGCCATCCCAAAATACAAGCAAGGCTCACCTGAACATTGGTCAACTCTATTAAGAATAGCGCACAGAGCGGTGCCATGTAGCCTTTGAGCATCGGTTTAGCCAATCCGAGTTTTGCCCTTGTTCCGAGATCCTTAATCATCGCTTCCTTTCGCTGACCTGGCTTCTTAACCTCTTTCTCGATTGGCGGGAAAGGCGGTAGCCAGAAGTTATACAAGAGGACGATGATGAGCGGTACGAAACCTGTACCGGAAATCACTGCCGAGGGCGAGGCACCAAGTTGAGTAAGAACAGTGTAGGTCAAGGCGCCGACGAGGCCTGCCGCTCCTCCGCCCGAAGTATAAAGACCGACCGACTGGATGGTATTGAGTGGATACCTGGTCGCCATTTGATAAAAGGATCTGTAGCGAGGACGAAGTGAGCTTTGCCCGGCGAGATGGTTGACGTGCCGTCTTCCACTTACAGATCGCCCAGATTGGAGCTACAGCTAGCCAGAGCGATGCCTACCAGTCTCACAAACAGGTTGTTTGTCCATGCCAAGAGATTCAATCCCAGAAAGCTGCAGATGGAACAAATCGCAATCCTTGAGGGGTAGTTAACTTCTGCCTCTTCCTTTTCCGGATCTCTCAGCGCAGTCGTAGATGCACGCCTGGTACGAGGAGCTGCTCGTGGTACAAGAAGGTTGAGGAGTGGTATACGCCTGAGCAAGGGTTTCATTTCCGGGAAAGTCGCAAAGGGTACAAGCAGTCGGACTGTGACAGATGGCAAAGTATACGCTGTTAATACAGCGGATTTTGGTGCTTGATCCCCGACGAGGCTAGGGATAGGGGTTATTGCGATTAGAGCGAATTGTGGTATTACATAGAATCGGAACAGAGACTCACTCCCCCGCTGCGGCAACGACGACACTAAACTGCATAGCTGTTGAGCATCCGGCAAGCAAGGTACTCAGTCGACCAGGTCAGGTGATTGATAACGCATCCATGGCTCACCGATCAGCATGCCAAAGATAAAGAAACTACTTCCCAGTCGAACTGCCTGCATTCCCATAAGGGGCTCGGTTGGATTATGTTCACCATGTTCCGATCCTCCACCGCCTGCTGGTCGACCGTTCCCAATATCATTGTAATCTCTCCTCGACGCAACATCCTCGTACGTTTTGGCCGTCGGTGAGCGGCTGCCTGAGTGCAACAGGTAGGCGGAAGACGTAAGACGGGCGTGTTCTGGTCGTGCAGCAGACGAATACGAGTAGGCCATGGCACTGTCACAGGCGTCGCTGAATAGGGGCGATCACAAGCGGTGGGAGCGGGTGGAACGCGATATGCAGATGCTAGATCACCGCAACGTGCAGTTTGGACAACGACAGGGACGATGCACGATGACCGTTGCTGCGGGATGCCTGTTCACCCAGTTAGCTGGTTGTGGGCGATGGCGGGCGGCGGGTTCAAAAGGCGGGTTCCCTTGAAGCAAGCTTGAGATTCAGATCGGGAGGCGACTAACTCCTTCGCGTAGGGCGGGGCTTTTTCCGAGTGTGCGGCTGAATTTAGCTAGCTGAGCGTGCGAATTTCCCCAAAGTGTTACCTCGTGACGTTATGCAACACCATCAAGGAGGTCACCTCATCCAGGTAGCTGCAGTCTCACGATACTGCGAAGCGAACAGTGAAACGAGAACCGAAAGGAAAGTTACAGCGATACGCCATATGACTTGAAGCTACCCATTCCGAGAACTCGCATACGCTAGGCTACTCCAGATGCTCATGTTCAAACCGTACTCATGATGCCCAACCCATGTTCGCGGAGTGGCATGGCCAACTTTAGTGCAACGTCGTGCGCTACAGCAGCATATCATTTCAGATGTCATTTCTTTATTCACTTCGACGACGCGTTTCTTTACGCCATTGTTACCCCACAACGTTTACTTCACTTTACTTTACGAAAATTTCTTTCCCTTACAACCAGAGACTTGGATCGGCATTGGTCGCTGTGCCCGCACGGAGGCATGTACTGAAACGGCCGACCTACAAGTGGGAGAAGGTCGGCTTTCGCTTCTCCGCGAACGCGGCCATGCCCTCCTTTTGATCAGCGGTTCCAAACATGGCGTGGAAGAGCCGTCGTTCGAGACGCAAACCTTCGTTGAGAGGGAGGTTGTTTGCTACCGTGGTAAGGTATGAGCAGGGTTAGCATTGTCTGTCCACCCAACGAGGAGAAACGCGCGACATACCGGCATTGACGGCTTCTTTGGCTGCTTGAACGGCGATTCCACCGTACCCGGCAATCAAGGTAGCAACTTTCACGGCTTCGGCTACGCACTCCTTGCCGTCACCTTGCACGATACGACTGACCAGCCCGATTCGCTCCGCTTCGTCCGCCTTGACCTTGCGGCCCGTAAGGACGATATCCATGGCACGCGCTTTTCCGACGAGGTGGGTCAGACGTTGTGTCCCGCCCGCGCCGGGGAGGATGCCGAGGGTGATTTCAGGTTGACCGAAGGTGGCTGTAGGAGAGGCGAGGAGGATATCGCACATCATCGCGAGTTCGCAGCCGCCGCCGAGCTAGGAGTAACAAATAGAGGTAAGCTATCGCCGCCGCGGTGACTGGATATCTTGATAAACCGTGACCTACCGCATAGCCGTTGACGGCGCCCACGACCGGCTTGGTAAAGTCAGTGATCTTGGCCCACGAAGCAAGGTAGTTTTCCTTGTACGACTCGGCGAGGGTCTTGTCCTTCATCTCCTTGATATCCGCACCAGCTGAGAGGGAGGGTGGAATAGTCAGTACAAGATGGACGAGTCGGCAGGACGTGTGCGGGTCTCCTATCCGCGGGAAGAGGGTTGTGCCGGAACACGATAGCTGTTTTCAATTGCTATGGGAATTTGGGAAGTGGGAGATTGATTCTTGATCTTCCTACGGCAACCTCGAGAGATATGACTCTCGGATAGCCTATGCCCCCTTCATAAAGACGAAGTACCGAGTATCGCCGCCCCGAGGGCTTTATAACAGTTTCCGGTATGGCCTACGCCGGCCTCAGGGTCAGCGACTCTCGCCCTCCCTTAGGAGGCATTCGAGTGTCCTCTGAACTCGTTCCCTGCGGCACAGAAGCTACTTCTCTCTGCTCTCTCGTCCTTTGCTTCTACCGGCACTCGATCGTTGTCAGACGTCGCTTAACTCACCTGCAAATACCTTCTCTCCTCCCGTCAAAACCACTGCCCTCACCGCATCATCCCTCTGCGCGGCATCAAACGCACTATTCAACTCGCCAAACAACGGACTGGACAGCGCATTCAACGCCTTTGGCCTGTTCAGGGTCAACACCAGCACCGGCCCATGCTTCTCTGTCAGCACGAGTTTCTCTGACGCGGCGGCGGCGGCGGGGGAAGACATGGCACGGAGCTGCAGGATGTGTCGAGTGGTTGCGGCAGACTTAAGGACCGTCGTGGCGGGGCGGAACATTGTGTGTAGTGTGCCGTGCCGGGCGGGGGACGGGGCGGGGGCACGGGGTGCGGGGTATATAACCACGTCGCTGCGTCACCGGCCGGGTATCGCGGTTGCCGTGGCGCGGAAATAGAAGTTATTTCCCAAATTTCTAAAAAGGGAACGTCATTCCGCCTAAAAGAGGGAACTATTCGGCCTAAATAGGAACCTCGAGGGACCTCCGTGTCAAGAAGAGCCCTCCCTGGGATGGCGACGTTAGGCATGGACGGCGGGCCATCACCATGCGCATCATCACCTGGAACGTCGCAAGTCTCTGTCTCTTGGCCTGCTTGCAGCTGACTCGCTGACTCCGCTGCCTTCCCTCGCCGCAGAATGCGCTCCGGACCGTGCTCCCGTACAAGCCATGGAATGAGCTCAAGGAGAGGTCGATCAGGGGCATGTTGGACGAGATGGGGGCGGAGGTCATTTGCTTTCAGGGTGAGTAGAGGAGAGGGGTGTGGCGAGAGCCAGTGGAGCTTCATTTAAGCTTCTCCGAGAGTGGCAAAGTCACATTCGAGACTTGGTATTCTAGCTTCGACTTCTCCGAAAGCGGCGTACGCTAACCCCTCCCCTCTCACCTTTGTAGAGCACAAAGCCCGTAGGGATGCGCTCACAAAAGACATGGCACTACCGGAAGGCTATGACGCCTTCTTCAGCTTTCCTACGCTCCCGAACAAATCCGGATACTCGGGCACCTGCGTCTACACGAAACGAGCCTATCTCGTCCCTGTGAAAGCAGAGGAAGGGATCACTGGCCGGCTCTTGCCTGGTCCGGGGCAAGGCGGGCTGAGCAGTGCGGGTACTAAAATCTCATGGGCGGAGGGAGAGAGAATTGGCGGGTATCCCGAGGAGGGGCAGGTCAAATGGGTCACGAATGGGGAAGAAGGGTTTGATCCGAGGACGCTGGATATGGAGGGTCGGGCTATCGTGCTGGATTTTGGGTGAGTCAAGCGCTTCCCCTGACTGACCGAATCATTTCTGCCAAGCCGAATCTTGTTTGGTTGTCTGAATCATTGCCCTTCTCCCTCCTCTTCGCACAGCTTCTTTGTTCTCTTCAACCTTTACTGCCCGGCAGAAACAAACGCCTCCCGTCTGCCTTACAAACTAAACTACCTGTACGCCTTGTCTGCGCGAATTACCAACCTCCGCGCCCGGGGGAGGAACGTGATCGTCGTCGGAGACTTGAACGTTGTGCACCGGCCGATCGATTCAGGTGAAGGGGGAATCGAAAGGCGTGCAGAGGAGATGATGGAGCATCCGGCGAGGGCCTGGCTGGAACAATTGTTAGCGGGTCCGGAAGGGATGAGGGATGTGACTCGAGGGAAGTGGGAGGACAGACGAGGAATGTACACGTGTAAGTCCGCGTTGCTTTGTGCAAGTCGGTTCGGTCGCATCTGTCGAGCAGGAAAGGCTTGATAGGTAAGGGAGAGGTAGAGCGCACCATGAAGGTCGTACGCTAGTAATCAGTAAGACGAACAAAGGTTGTGCGTGAATCAGGGTTGGGGGCCGTTTGAGGCTTCTATGGAGATGGAGAAATGCCGATGCGAGATGGCATCAAGACAGAAAGACCAGAGAGAGCTTGCAGGAATCTTGTCTGTTGAATCGAAGTCGTTACTGATGTTGACCCTTTTTCATCCTTTAATTCAATGGATTCTGTCGCTCTTCACTCGGCCACAATCTTCTTTACAGGCTGGAACACGAAACTCGACGCTCGAGCTTCAAACTACGGCTCCCGAATCGATTATATTCTTGTCACACCTTCCCTTTTGCCCTGGGTCGCATACTCGGATATCCAACCGGATATCTACGGCTCCGACCATTGCCCGGTTTACCTCGACTTGCATGAGTCTATCACAGGGCAGGACGGCAAGGAAATTTTGCTGCAAGATTTGGTTAATCCGCTAGGCCTTGCTGACAATGGAGGGGAAAGACCCGATCCCCCAGCACTGGCGACGCGGTTCTGGGACGAATTCTCGGGCAAGCAGACCAGCTTGAAAGACTTTTTCGGTAAAAAAGCAGCCTCGAATGACGCGGCGCAGGGAAAGACTGGAAGCGCAATGAGCAGTCTCAAAAAAGGCAAAAATGCCATAGAGGCACCAGCTCGGCGGAATCGGGAACGGTCCACTTCTTCCGTTGTAGGGAAGACTTCGTCCTTTACTTCAGGGCTTGGTACCCGGATGACGTTTAGCCATGATGCCTCTGAGAGCATAGCCAACCCACTCAATCCAGCTTCAATAGAAAAAGCGGCGGCTAGCGGATCAACTCCCCCTGCTTCGACCGTGGCCCTCGAGGCCAATGGGGCGAGCGAAGAGATAATCGATCTAACCAATAGCACCGAGACAAGTCCTGTGAAGCCCAAGCGCAAGGCTTCCTCCACGTTGTCACAACCAAAGAGGCCGGAAAAGAAGCCACGCAAGTCTCCGGCGACGGGAACGGAAGCTCAAAGGGATCTATCCTCCTTCTTCCGCTCTCCGACACAGAGTATACTCCGTCCACGAGCTCCTTCCCCCGCAAACACGCCGATGTCGGTGCACGGTCGATCCAGAACGGAAGATGAAGAAGCGGATTATCAGTACGCTAAAGCGCTGGCTTCTGCTGAGGAGTACATTGAGGAGGATGAGGTTGCAGGCGAGCGTTCGGAAGCGGCCCGCCGGACATGGTCGAATATTTTTGCTAAAAAGGTGGCGCCGAGATGTCGAGTGCATAATCTGCCTTGTAAAGCTTTTGGTGAGTCGCTGCTTTCCCGTCGTTTCTTACAGACCAGCTGATATGTGGCGTAACTACCTTGGCGTTCTCGTTAGTTACCAAAATTTCAGGCAAGAACAAAGGAAAAAAATTCTGGCTGTGCTCCAAGTGAGTCCATTTCGCCTGACGCTTGCCCAAGTTCCGAGCGCGGGTGCCCTATCTGATTCGTGTCGGATGCATTTGTTGGTAATAGACCGGTTGGACAGGGTTGGGATAGCGGTCGATCGAAAAGACCGAGAGAAGAGGTGAACCCGGAGTACCGATGCGATTTGTGAGTTGTAGCGCCATTACATTCCTGCCTTCCATCTGACATGTTTGGCATAGCTTCATGTGGGATTCAGCAGTCAAGGAACGCGAGCCTCCTCCGGATGGTGGAACGGGTAAGCCACCCTTCGTCCTGAAATCACCCTCAAATACAGGCCCTCCAGCGACACAGCGCACCACGTAGGAACTGTATAGCCTGTGTGATTTGCGTCCACTACATACAACCTTTATTTGCTATCGACCAATACGGGCGCGATAAAGGATATCCTTTCTCGAGCTAAACGCCCTCTTACAGTTTTGCCATGCGTTGAACCGCCGGGGTTATGGTATTCGGACGCAGCTCGTCCGCCTGAATTTGAGCATGAAGGCGTAAATCTTTCCGCAGAATCTTCCCTGCCGCACTATACCCAAAACATAAACCGTATCAGTCGATGGCTGACCTCGGCTACATGCCACAACGTACCTTTTCGGGATGGCGTCTATCAGAACACATCCTCCTCGAAGACGCTTATGATCGGCCACCTGTCGCAATAAGCTTTAGTGACGTGTCATGGTACACATCGCAGCAGCCCGCTCACATTATCTGCCACCCACGCAATGATCTCACCGGCCAATGCATCCTGTTCGTCTCGTGTCATTCCGCCCTTGACAGGCACAACATACGCTCTCGGCAACTCGGTAGCTCGGGCTGGTGACATGACACCGATTACGGCGCAATCGGCGATTTTTGGGTGTTTGAGTAGCATGGCTTCCAGCTCCGCAGGGGCGACTTGAAACCCATTGTATTTGATCAATTCTTTGAGTCTATCGACGATACTGCCCACGAGCGATTGTTAGAAAGAGGGTTGGGGTTCGAATCAACAGCAAGGGACTCACTAGATCTGGCCGGCGGCATCAATTTGTGCGATATCTCCCGTACGGTACCACCCATCAGGGGTAAAACTGGCCGCAGTGGCTGCAGGGTTGTTCCAGTAGCCTCTACAAGGTCAAGCATTCGTCAACGGTCGCATCAACACTAATGAACGGCGATGAGTATATACTTACTTCATCACCGTTGGACCTCGCAAGCAGAGTTCTCCGGCTTCTCCCGGCGGTACGTCCTGCAAGTCGGCATTTAGCAGTCGAGCTTCAAGGGTGGGATATAGTGTCCCTGTTGAACCGGGGTATGCTTCTGATTCTTCTACCGTTTGGCATGCACAGACTGCCGTGCTCTCGGTAAGTCCTGACGAAACCCCAAGGAGGACTCAGCAAGGGTCGCTGGGCGCAGCATCAAGCCGAAAAGAACACACACACCGTAGCCTTGCGTCATGATCAAGTCGCTCCCATATCTCGCTTTGACCTTGGCGACCAGCTCCTTTCCAAGCGGCGCAGCAGCGCTTCTCGTCCATTTCAAGCTGGAAAGATCGTACTTGTCTGCAAGTGGGCTGTTGGCCATGTGAATCACGAGGGGAGGAACGACGTATGCGTGGTTGATTTTGTAGGTGGCGATCGTGGAGAAGAAGCTTTCTGCGGTGAATCCGGGTAATATGACGACGGGGACCCCATTGAGAACCGGAATGAGATCAAGTCTGTCAGGAGGAGAGGGCTGCAGTTGTTAATGGTGAAGCATTGACGCGGGAAACGGAATGGGCGACAGACTCTAGAATGCCATAAATGTCTATGTCGGCGATTTCAGCCTCGCTGCACTAAACTAGGAGACGAATACCGAGCACTCACGGTACAAGGGAAGACAACCCAGGATGGAGGATCCTACACCATGTTTCATGCTGTTAGGGTAGCAAGACTGGGATATTACTCCATTCGCATTCACGTTGTGATGTGTCGTCATGACGCCTGAAGACGGCGCAGCGGAGCGTTAGTAATCCCTTCGAGGGAGGAGGAGCGATGCCGCTTGCCTTTGGGTAATCCGGTCGTTCCGCTGCTATAACACAGCAACGCGGTATCATGCGCTTCATCCGCTTCAACCTGAATACCCTGGAACCCGTCTATCTGCGAAGGGTCGACCAGCAAACGCTCGTACGATTGCACATCGTTTGGCACACCCCGCGGTAGTTCCCGCTCCGGAACTGCCCAGTAAACTTTAGGAATCGAGGGAAATGCTTCGGCATCGAGTAGCTTGATCGCTTGGGAGAACGTTGCCCGCAAGGTGGGATGTACAAATGCGATAAATGGCTGACCGTCCTTTATCTGATACGCGAGTTCCTTAGGCGTGTAGCCAGCGTTGGCAAGCGAGGTGATGACCTTGATGGATTGGCAACCAAAGAATATCTGAGGGAAATCAACGCTATTGGGCGAGAAGATGAGCGCGACGGGGGGCGCTTGACGGGGGACACGGGTCTGCGGGAAGAGCGCCTGGATGCCTAAACCGAGCCGGAGGGCGTCGATGCGGAGCTGGGTCGAGGTGATTGTGCGTCCGGACAGACCATCGATGAAGGCTGGGTGCTCGGGGAAGCGGGCGGGAGAAGGGAGATAGTGTTGAAACAGGGTGGTGGCGGGGGGAGCCGGAGGGGGCGGATGCGGAGACCGGATGAGGGGCATGGCGGTGCTGTGGGGGAACGGAAGGGGAGCCATGGCGGACCGGCGGGGGAGGGGCAGTTAAGTAGCTGGACGACAGGCTACGGCTACCTGGGCAACGAGGCTACGGCATGGCTACCTGCGCGGCGCGGCTACCTGGACAGCCGAGAAGCCGGAGCTCGGGGCCCAGCAGCACGCGCGGGCGCACCGCTTTCGGTTTATGTGTTTTCATATTTCCGCCACACTTGTATGTCTTCTACAGCCCGCACCCATCCACCACGACCACATGCATGCGCATTCGCCCTCGCAGCCTCAGCGACTCGTCGTGTTCCTTATCCTCGCCGTTCCTAACCTTGCCATGTCGCCTGGACCATGCACACGACGTTGGCTCGCGTCATTTATGATCCCGGATGAGGACTCATCATCTGCGGAGTCATCGCAAGAGGCATAGGCGACGCAGCTGTAACATTCGGCGACAAGAGCGTGCGTACAGTCAGCCATCTGCAGTCCCACTGCCGCGACAAACGAGGTAGCAGTAAGGCAAATAAAGATGTCAACTCACGATGCGACGTCAGCCCCGGCTGCTGCTGCTGCTGTTGCGGTGGCTGGTAATACATGCCCAGTCCCGGTCGAATAGGCGGTCCGCCGGTACCCGCAAGAGCGCCTGGCATCATCTGTGGATTATACGGCATACCTAGACGCACATGCGCAGTATGGGTTTCAGCGTACCCGCTCTGCTTGACCGGAAGGGTGCAAGTCAGACACACCTTGCATCATTGGCCCACCGATGAAGTACATCCCTGGCTGGCCCATTGGCTGCATTGGCTATCCATCAAACAATCCCCCAAGGTGCGCGTCAGCGTGCGAGGTGAGCGCGTCCATGGCCATTGTCGACCAAAGAGAGAGAGAGAGAGGGAGGGAGGGACATACCTGATGAGGCATACGAGTAAATCCTGGTCCCCCGCCCGGCTGGACGCCTTGAAACGGCTGCATCCCAGCTCCAACCGACGCCGGTCCCGGTCCCGGTCCGATCCCAAGTGCACCGGGCGAAGGGGAGAATCTTTCATCTTCTTGATGAAGGCCCTGAACGACTGCTCCGCGGGGCGACAACCCGTTCGGCCCCGCTCCTCCAGCAGCGCCAGGCCCAACGACCGCAGAAGCTGGCGCGGGGCCCCCTCCGGCGCCAGGAGGAAGCGCGAGGTTGGGATTGATCACGACGCCGTTCATCTGTAGGTTGTACATCCCTGTCGGGTGCTGCATCTGGTGCGGCTGCATGACGAGGTTGGGCTGATGATGGATCGCTGCAAGCACGCGTCGGCCGCTGTACTGCCATACGACGGCTGTCATCCAGCGGGAAAAGCAATGCAGGGTCAGCATGCGGCGAGCCCATCGGGGTAGCACGCGGGCAGACTTACGAACATCCTCCGGGCGCGAAGCCGCAGAGCGTCTGCCACGCATCGGGTTGAACTCGTCTCTGATGTTGACGCCGGGCGTGCGTTTCAGAGGCACGAGGAAGAACGGGTTCATTGGCTGCTGCTGATGCGCGATGGCGGGGGCGGTGTGCACGTGTGCGGGCGAAGGGCCGGCACCCTGCTGCGTTGTAGGTACGAGCGACGGGAGGGGGCCCTATAGGAACGATTGTCCACGCACGAGCTATTAGCTTCTGCGTTATGACGAGAGATAGATGGCGGGGCGTACCTTGTGACCATTGGGGCTGACTGCGGCGGCGACATGGCCACGCGCTCCGTTAACGACAGCCGGAGGATTTCCCTATCCATAAGCAAGCACGAAAGGTCAGCATGTGGGCGCGCAAAACCGGTTCTTGCTCTGTCCCCCGATCCGCCTGCCACTCCACGCGCGGTCATTCAATCGCACTACGGCCGCATCCGTACGTTGCCTGCGTGCGTCGCGACGTCTCTGGACAGCGCCTCGGGATTGAATGGCTTACTTACAGGTTTAAAAGTACTCGCAGTCGGGTTCGGCTTGAATGCGAATACGGACGCGGCGGGGTTAAGTCCTGCTCCTCCCGGTCTCTTTGCCGTGGCAGTAGTTGCAGAAGTAGCGGAAGGCGCCGCATCCTCACCCTCTGCCTTTCCCTTACCCATGCCCTTGTCCGATGTATCCTTGTTTCCGTCCTTGCCTTCCACCCGCGTCACCTGAGCGCCATTCCCGGCCTCGGCAAGACCACTAGGCACACTCCGATCCGCGGTAGGCGGCACCACGAGCTTTCCTCCCGCCACCGCCGCCGCGACAGGCACCACTGGTTGGGCAGGTCGAGCGCCTCTAAAGGGTGGGATTTCAGGGATGCGCATGCTGATTCGTGCGACGGCGGTGGAGGGAGAAGGGTGTTTACCACCCGCTACGGATGCCGCTTTGGGGCCAGGTTTATTGGCGTTCGATGCAGAGGTCGGGCCGCCGGCGGTGGAGGAGGTACCAGCCGTCGAGGCATTCACCAAAGGTATCCCGTCCTTTCCGGCACTCGTCGCGCCCACGCGCTTCTCCTCTGCGGCCGGGTCCTTGGGCACTGCGTCCCCTGCCTGCCACTTTGGTGGGACCTTGAACGCCCTTCCAAACGCGACAAGCTCGGCCAACCGTCGTTCCCGCTCCGTCTTGTGCATGTCGGCTTTCGCGGCGGCGATCTTGCTTCGCTCGGAATCGGCGAAACGGCGGAGGGAGTGGGTAATGTCGGTTCGTGCGGCGGCGGCGGCGGCGGCGGCGGGGGTGGGGGAGGCAGCTGAAGGAGTCGTGCTTTCGGCGACAGGCGGGGCGGGCTTGTCGGGCGTGTGAGTGGTGGGTGATTGGACCGCGAGCGTGGGGATCGAGTCTGGTGCCGAAACTGGAGCTGGCTCTTGCGCGGCGGTGGGCTCGGCTGGGTCTCGCGTCTTGTCGACCGCAGCATCCCGCGCGTCGTCAGCCTGGTCGGCCGCATCACCGCGCGCACCAGGGGGAACGTACGCGCCCTTTCCCCGATGCACACCGCTGTACCGCTCCTCCTCGTCCCCGGCACCGACGACCACCTGGCCCCTCTCCTCCTTGATATGCGGATTCTCCGTGACGCCGCTCTCTATCTCACGCGCCAGACGCTCGGCTTGGCGTTCCCTCTCGCGGAAACCACGGGCGGAGCGGTCGAGGCGCGTCGTGTACAGTTCTTCGTGGTAGGTCGTCGTCGAGGCGCCGAAAAGGGCGGCGTTGGTCGCGAACTGGTCCCAGCCGCCGCCTCCCGACGCCTTTCCTGCTCCCCCTCCGCTGCTGCTGCCGCCGCCAAACGTCTCGTCGTCCAGCGCGCCCGCGGCACCGGCATCTGCGTCGGGCACCCAGGGCTGGAGCTCGCGTTCGTGCGCGCGTCCTCCGGCGGCGGCGGCGGTGCGGTGGGAGATGTCGGTGTCTGTCCTGAACGCGGCGGCGCGGGGGTTGTTGCGGCGTGTGCCGGACATGGTTGCGGGCGGACGGGCGGGCGGACGGACGGACGGCCAGGGCGACGAGAAAGGAGCCGCGGGTTATCAGGGGAGCCAATGGGGGGCGATTACGTAAGGACGGGCAGCAGCTTACGTAAGCAGAACGGACATTCCCCCTTGCATCCCGCTCGTCCACCCAATGTACATCCCATCGCTCCTTCCCCTCATCCCCATCCCCGCCCCGCCCCGCCCGCCCGCCGCCCACGATGGACCGCCCAGACTACCACCGCAAGCTCGTCGTCGTCGGCGACGGAGGGTGCGGCAAGACCTGTCTGCTGACCGTGTATGCCGACGCGCGCTTCCCGGCGGTGAGTGCCGCGCGCTCCACGGCGCATCACCGGTACTGATCCCGCCGCCCCCCTGTACTGAACCCGCGCCCCCCGCCAGGAATACGTGCCCACCGTCTTTGAAAACCTGTGCAAGCTCACGCCCTCGCCGCTCGAGCCGGGAAAGACCGTCGAACTCGCACTATGGGATACCGCGGGCCAGGAAGACTTTGATCGGATCCGGCCGCTGAGCTATGCCGGCGTGGATGTCGTCTTGGTCGTCTTTGCCGTCAACTATCGGACCAGTCTGGCGAATGTAGCTGACAAGGTGAGCGCGTCCCCTCTCGCCCCGCTTGTCCTCTCTCCCCCTTCCCCCTCCCCCGCTAACGCCTGCCCTGCCCCGCACGCCCTCCCTCTCCCGCACACGCAGTGGGCTCCCGAAATATCCCACTTCATCCCCTCCGTCCCCCTCCTCCTGATCGGCACAAAAACCGACCTGCGCACCTCTCCGACCGAACTGGGCCTGATGCGTGCGCAAGGCACGGCACCCGTCACCCCGGCCGAGGGGCAAGCGATGGCCCGCGAGATCGGCGCACAGGGGTACCTCGAGTGTTCGGCCTTGACGGGGGAGGGCGTGCACGAGGTGTTTGACCAGGCGTTGAGGTTGTGTTTGAAGGGGCGTGCTGGCAGGAAACGCCAGGCCGGTGCCGCAGTGGAGCAGAGGAAGACCAAATGTGTCGTGCTGTGATGTGTCTGTCTCCGTCCTTTGTACCTGCGTGTGCCCGCCGCCCCGGCATTTTTGTACCGATGTGTTGTGTCTTGTAGCGCGGTGACCGCTCGACGGCAGAGCGTCGGGCGTCCCTTGGGCCTCGTCCGAGGCGTTCTAGTCTCACAGGCTGCTTGCAAGGGTACCGTCAATCACCTGCGCCTGTTACCCGGACCTTTGGAGAACGACGCTCCGTCGTCTCTATCGCATTCCGACGAGGAATGATCAGCGATAGTCCCGCTGCGACCTCGATGCAACACCCACCACCGACGGTCGAATACCGGATAAGCGATTCGTCTGTAGTGCTAGTCATTATATATCCGTACAACGCCAAGTCATGTAGTGGTGACCGTCTGTCCACCCGTCCTTCCATTCCACCCCTCCGTCCATTCCACCCCTCCGTCCATTGGTCTATATCACGCTGCTCACGACATCATCTCTCCCTTCGCACCCGGACTCACGCCGCCAGCGCCTTGCGGATCGCATCCGCCTGAGTCGGCGTCACGCGGTCCGGGAAAATGACGTTCCAGCGTACGACGAGATCGCCCACTTTTTTCACAGAGGACGCTTTGGTGACGGGGAACCCTTCACCCGCGATGCGGGTCTCTTGATTGGGTTTGATTACCTAACGCGGGATAGGGGGGGCGGGCCGTGTCAGCGAATGAGGACAGCAAGAAACAAATAGCGCGACCTACTCCTTTTGGCAGCTGAACTTTGATCAAACGTCCATCGAGGTGCTCTATCGTTCGCTCCGTCGGTTGCCCTGGTGCCGGCCCAGCCAAAGCATCTGCGAGACTGATATTCAGGCTGACGACCACATCATCGTCTTCCCGCTTGAACCTCGGATGCGGCTTTTCCTCGACAACAAACACAATCGTCTGGCCCTGACCGTGCGAATCTTCGTGCCCGGCGCCAGCAAACTTGATCTTGGTACCCTTTTTCCATCCAGCCTTGTACGCAATCTCCAGAACACGTTCTTCCTCGGATCCATGTGCACGGCGCCGGGTGATTTTCAATCGCTTCGTACCACCCTTGTACAACTCTTCCAGCGACAAGGGGAGTGGTCGCGTGATCTCCTGCGGCGGCGGGGGCGGGGCCGATGACTGTTGCTGGCCCATACCGGGACGTCGTGACCCGCGTGGCGCACCTCCACCGCCAAATCCGCCATTGGAAAAGTGGAAACTTTGGCCTCCGCCCATTCCAAAGGGAGAATCGTCCATTCCTCCACCCATGCCGCCCATTCCTCCCATTCCTCCCATACTACCAAAGATGGAGCTAGAATCACACATGCGACAAATGCAGCTCAGCGGGCCAATCTTCTGAAAAGTGTTCTCGTCTCATGCGACATACCTGAACAGATCATTGGGATCCGAAGCGTGGAACCCGCCTGAGAATCCGCCGGGGAATCCGCCGCCGCCACCCATACCGGCACCGAACGGTGATCCGCCCGGAGCGCCTCCGGCACCCGCTTTCAAGCCTTCCTCTCCGTACTGGTCGTACACTGCTCGTTTGTTCTATTGTAGAAAAGAGTCGTCGTTGGTCGAGTGTTACGAATACAGGATGGCGCGAATGGACAAACTCACATCATCCGACAGCACTTCGAATGCTTCGCTAATCTGCTTGAACTTTTTCGCAGCGGCTTCCTCATTGTCCTTGTTTCGATCGGGATGCCACTTGAGGGCCTGCGGGAAATACATAGAATAAAAGAGCGGTCAGCGGCGGCAAGACGGCGGAGGGAGAATGGCGGGTACGAACCATCTTCTTGTACGCCTTCTTGAGCTCATCCTGCGTGGCGGACTTGTCAACGCCGAGAACCTTGTAGTAGTCTGTACCCATGATGTGTGGCTGTCCGGTATAGTGTTCGGGGTGTGGGACGGGTGCTGGCCTGGTGCAAGCTGTCTGTGCTATATACCCTGTCTGCCGCGTTCCTGGAGCGTCAGCCAATTTCCTGTTACGTAAGCCACTCCCGCGTATTTGCGAGCAACTTCCAGCAGGCCCTCGGAAAATCCACTTTTCGCCGGTTTCTAGACGCAAATTGCGCCCTCTCATCCATCGTAGCGTTGTAGCATGCATTCACCGAGGACATCGGCCGTCAAGGCCACCTCTGGTCAAATACCACACGTTTACAGTGCTTAACCCTCGTATACAATTCATGTCTAGAACTTGGCCCTGATTTTCGGCGGGCCTACTCGAATCGCTGGTCTGGCGGCCGCCACACCACGCAATGCGGTCACGCTCGATACGGACACCGCCGCCGTCGTCGTGGGCGCAGCGGGTAACGATACCTGCCCTGCAGCAGCCGATACCGGCGTCGTCCTCTTGACGCGCGTAGGTGTTTCCTGAGCGCCCGTTCTATTCATATAGCGCTGCAAGTACTCTGTAGGGTTCTTGGTCTTGTCCTTCTCCTTCGCCCTGGGAAAAAGCAGATGTTAGGTTAGGTTAGAGACGGTCGCATACATGCATCAATCATCACTGCGTATGCGTACTTGGTTCCCGAGTTTACCGTCGTACTATGGCGCCCCTGATTAACCATGCCGGCGCTGCCGGGCATATATGTCCGGCAAATCCTCAACAGCTCATCCACAGCAGCTTTCTATGGGCAGAAGACAGCCTGACGTAAGCAAAGGGAAATCCCCTAGTCAGATTGACTCGGGCACTCGTCTTACCCCTAACTGGCTCATCTTGGCCTCAGTCATGCCTTCAATATTCTCCATAAGATTCTGCTCAGTATCCGGCTTAATCAAAGCGATAGTCTCAAGCAACGGCTCATCCAGCAAAGTCTGCGCAACTTTCTGCTTGCTCAAGATCTGTATCAATCAAGCAAGTGGTCTGCGACTCAGCCGCGATCCCTCACTTGCGTATATCCCCCACAGCCAACTCACCTTCTTCCTCCAGTCTTTCAAAGCTTCAAGACAGGAGGCATCAGGATCTGCCTGTGCCCTGTCAGCATTCGCACCCTTCCCGCCGCCGACCTGATCCGCAGATTTCTTCACCTTGCGCGTAATCGTCTTCGTCTTTTCAGCTGCAAATGGAGCCGGTTCGTCTTCATACTCCTTGTCGGAATGCCACTCATTGTCATCCCACGGGTCGACCCGTGATCGATTTTGCAACACCACGGAATTGTTTCGACTTGCCGTTGCGCCGCCTCGACTGCTAACTGCTTTGGTAGCTAGGCCTCCATTCGGTTTGGGAAATGGCAGAACACACTGTCGTTGGCCGTTGAGGACTTCTCTATACCTGTCTCCAAGCTGTAAGACGAACATTATCAGCTTTCAGACTGCAACCAAGTGAGCGGAACAGAAACAAGCCACTTACAGTCATATATGCATTGGAAAAGCCCATGTTATTTTCCTTGTAGTTTTCACCCAAGATATTCTCGATAAGCAGATACTCGAATAATCGCTCGTGATCGCCGCGATCCCAACTGGCACCTTGCCCAAAACACGGATTTTCATCTATCGGCTTGCCCGAACGACCCTTGAGGCCCTTGAGACATTCGACCGCTTGTGGCATTGTCCAATCGCTATCGCTGCTTTTCCCACCCGTGTGCTTGGGAATCGCAGCAACAAGCTTGATGATGATCTTTGCCCTTTCCGTGACATCCACCATTTCCATGGGCTCATTGACACGGTTGAGACAGACATCACATGTGTTGTTGCAATATTTCGGATCAAACTGTTCACCAAAGAAGCTGAGCACTTGCGTTCGCCGGCAGTCGACCTTGTTTGAGCAATAACGCAAAACAGCTCGAAGTGCTTCTCTTTGTCGCTCTTTTTGATCCTGACTCAGTTGTTTATCTCGATTGATCATCTGCATGGCACTTTTACTGTCTATGAGAACGCCGCGAAGCGCATTAGTAAAAAGTATCGAAAACTCATCAAGGACAGGGCTGCTTACCACCATAGTGATAGACTACGATAGGGCGACAAAGAAAGAACCCTGAGTTTGAGACTAAGTTGGACAAAGAAACATATACTTACATAAAGCACAGTCTGAGACAAGTCCGTCTCTACCAGCCCGACCTGTTTCTTGATAGTAGCCCTCCAACGACCTAGGCAAGGCATAATGCACAACCCCTGAGAACAAGTATCAGATGATCAGGTCGAGTCGCTACGTCGCCTAGTCAATAATATGCTACTCACATCGGACGTCCGGTTTGTCAATACTGCAATGGTGGGAAAGACAGGATCAGTACACGCGGAAAGAAATACTGCGGGTTGTATACCCTCAACCCACCCCATACCGAAAGCCACCTTTTATGGAAAAGAAATGTCGTCAGCATTTAGGCACCTTCAATCATCTTATCATTTGCCACGTACTGTTGCTACCATAATATTGAACTTTCCCTTTTGCCACTCGATTTGGTTCGTCACTCGATCCGCTTTTGTCATTCCGGCGTGATAGTAATACGCCGAAAGACCGTAACTATCTCTCAGCTGTGCTGCAAGCTTCTCACAGCCGTCTCGGGAAGAACAGTAAATGATACCGCTTGAATTTGTCGGCTGTGATCGGATGAAACTGTTGATATCGTCCAATACCGTCTTTGCTTTTTTGGGCCGAATTGTGTATTTGAGATTCGGTCGATTGAACGACTGGGCTATCTGGCGACAACCATTGATCCCAAGCGACCGTTTGATATCGTCTTGAACTTTCCCGTTCGCAGTAGCGGTCAAGGCCATCAAAGGCACATTGGGATACTGTTTCTTCAAGTCACCCAATCCCCGGTAGTCTGGACGAAAGTCATGACCCCATCCACTGACACAATGCGCCTCATCAATGACGAAACGAGCCAGTCTGCGTTTCCTATACAGATTTTGCAGAATAGCGCGGAATCCGGGGCTGTTGGCGAGCATTTCCGGTGTTGTATAAACAATCTTGACAGGCGTATTGTGATCGGATAGGAAACTCTGCGCGGTGCGTCGGTCCGCTGCATTTAATTCGCCTGTAAAGGCGACAGTCGGTATGTCTTTACTGATCAGTGCAGCACACTGATCATTGATGAGCGATATCAACGGAGACAACACGACGGTAACACCGGACGTCTTTCCTCGATTACAGACTGCCGGGAGTTGATCTGAGATCCAGGGAAATTCTGTCACTATCCTACTCCATAAGAGATGCTTGAAAAGGACTTACAGCACAAACTTTTGCCACCTCCAGTGGGCATAAGCACAAAAACATCCTCCCCCTTCATCGTTGTGTCGATAGCTTCTTTTTGATTCGACCTGAATAATTCTAGACCAAAAACGTCCTTCAAAACCCTCTTGACCTCCCCACTCCATGTGTATTTGGGTTCCGCTGGAGGTGGAGGCATAACGGGAGCAGCCAAAACCGGTGCCGATCTTTTGCTGCTCGCAACTACTGGCACTACCGGTTGGCGCGCGGCCGGTGTGGTATCGAGCGGATGCGTATCATTTCGTTTCGGGCTACTAGGATGAATCGGCAATCTTCGACTTTGGTTGATAACAGCTTCATCATCATTTTCAAAGACGTACACCGTAGGCGGCCGTTCAGTTCTTATCGGTGATATAGGGCGTATTGGTACCGATAAATCACGATCTAGGGCGGGAGATTGTCTGGGACGGGGGGCGGATGGCTTTGACCGGGACGGAACTTCTATGATCGATTCCTCTGCTGCAAACGCATCTTCTTGTTCTTGGTGGTCTCTCAGAGAACGATCACCTAATTTAGGCGATGTTTCCATTTCGACGTCGTGCTCCACCTGCTGTGCTGGAACCAATGGTGTGTGATTGACAGGTAGTAATCTCTCCGGCGCGAGCAAGGCTGTTTTTCTCGATTGCGTTTCCGACATGGGGTGCAGCTGATAATCTTCGTTTGCGGAGATTTGCATTTCGACTGCAGTATCCTCCTGTTCGTCCGTTTCCATACAAGAGGTATGATGAGCGTTATTTTGCAGCATCAACGACATGTCTTCGTCCTGCTGAGAACTGGGAACCGCCTCAGTATCGTTGACCTCAGTATCGTTGCCCACACTCCCGCCATGGTAATTCATGGTGGTAGAAGCGGCATCAGAGATGGCGGCGGGAATATCTTCTCTCCATTTAGCGACAGACTCCGCCGGAAGGTTGGCCCGGAGTCTCGGAGAGCGATCCAGAATCCTTGATACGGGGGTACCCATCAGGGAACCGACACGAGATGACGTTGAAGAGTCTTTCATATGACTTTCTAGAATTTTGATACGCCGCGAATAAAGATCTCTGTGGAATCGTCCCAAGTGAGCTTCGGGTGCGGGACAAGAGCGTAGATATGTATTGCGACACATACATTAGGAAAGCCACCATTTCTGGATCCTCCAACTCTTCACTACCGTTCAAGGCATTCATCTTTAACTCCATCAACTTGAAACGCTCGCGATTACACCAGTTGATTCGTGCTTGACACTGGCTGGTGGAAAGCTGATGTGCAAGTCGAAAGTTGAGTGATGCATCATTGTCAAACGCAAAATACGCCACACTTACATGAGAAGCGATGGTTGTTACTTCTGGGATTTCTACCGCATCTATAGTATGTGCTCGCGTCACGTTGGGTGAACCTCCTGCTTGCTCATGGCGTGCATTGTCCCCGATTTCGTGTCGTTGTGGCGTCTTCTCCTGACTGGTACCCCTCCTCAATCGACTAGTGGGAGGTCCATCCTTGTGTTCTGCCGATGGCCGCTTCCTACCGCGCAAGTCCGCTGCATCTCTTGCCACCGTAACGGAGCTTGCGGTTGTCGAGCTCACAGGTGGCTTGAGCGGTGGAGCAGAAAGCGGTTGGCCGGTGGAAGTCAATATGGGGATTGGAACATCTGTACCAGGTGGTACGTAAGCATATAGTCAGTCTACGCGCGTTCTCGAGCACTCACTATGATGCCCGACTCGACTGGCGGTTGCGCTCGCACTCGGATAGTTCTGCGCGACGAGCTTGCCTGCTGCGGAGCCAGGACCGGGCGTTCTCGCCAACGAAGTGATCGTCGTATTCACTCGCTACGCATTGAAACAGGAAGCTTGAGTACGTTGTCTCCTCGTATAGTTTCAGTTGAACTTACCCTCGCGGTGACCAAAGGCGAGGAGACCGCGACAAATGGATTTGCTGAGCCCTGCTGTTGCTGTAACCGATTGAGCTGATCCTGCAGGTTGTTGCGAGGAGCCGCCATCAGGGCTCTGGAGGATGTGGGCGTCCCACGCTCTTGCTTGGACGAGGCCACGGCTGACAAGCTCCCGGTGAAGCAGGAGACGATGGCAAATCGGACCCTTGCATGACCCCTATCGACGCGTCCCTCACGTGATCGACGGCTAGATTGCGCACATGAAGCGCGTCGCGGATGCAGATGCGGCATCACCTTGCTCTCAAAGTTGGATTGCATCGGGGGTGGCGGCGGGCAAGGGCACGGCATCCCTCCGCCTCTCACCATGGACCCCCGCCTCACGAAACAGTTTGTGTCGCCATTGATCAGTAAGACCAAGGCACCAGCTGGACAGACGGCGGGATCCCGCTCGCTACCCTCTCCGTTTGCTGGCACGACGCCTAGTTTCAAGAGGAAGCTCGAGGATTATGTTTCAGATTCCGGGGGAGAGGATGATGTTGACCTTGGACTGCATGGGACACCGGCCATCGGCATGGAGGACGATCCCGTCGCGAGAGTTGTTCATAGGCGTCATCATGGAGAATCAACACCATCGCTCACTAAACCGCCAACGAGTACGAAGGTGCAACGAACGACGGGCGATGAGTCTTACTGGATGGTACAATGGAGAAAACCGCAGCAGAAAAAGCACAAAACATGGGATGGAGATGGTATTCTCATCGTCCGGGGTAGTCGGTGTATCCTGAAAGACACAGACGGCAAGGATATCGCCTCGGCGGCTCTGAAGGACCCTGATTTGTCGGCTGGAGACGAACTGCGAGTAGGGGGGAAAGAAATAGAGATCGATAGGAGTATTCCAGCTCGAGAGTATCTGGATGGATCATGTTTTGGTTATTCGGCGTTGCCGACTCTTCAAGCGACCTCAACCAGCGCAACTATGCAGCCTTATCGACCTTTGAAACCGACAATGCGACAACCTGTTCCTGCAGCCTCTTTTTTCAATCCTCCAGCTCCTTCGAAATCCAGCTCGCCGGTTCCCAAGCGTCCATTGAGTGGGATGGGATTGTCGGTTGGCAAAAAAGCCAATCCCTCTGAACCACGATATGACCCTAATGCGCCAGGTGCCATAGTGATGAAACGGCCCTCGAAATCCCATGCTGCCAAATACAACACGAGAAGCCTGCCAATCGTGGATGTTGTTGTGGATCCAGTGCTCGGAGCGCTTCTGCGGCCGCATCAGAAGGAAGGTGTCAAATTCATGTACGAATGCGTAATGGGTATGAAAAGGGTGGAAGCTACTGGTTGCATCCTCGCGGACGAAATGGGTCTCGGTAAAACTCTGCAAACCATCACTTTGGTACATACACTCTTGCAACAGAATCCCTACGGTGGTCCGTCAATAGGGGGCGTAGCCGGCAAGGTTCTGATCGTCACGCCTGTCTCGCTTGTGCAGAATTGGAAAAAGGAATTCCACAAATGGCTTGGAAAGAATCGTATAGGTGTTTTTGTGGGGGACAAGGAGAAGAACGACATCAAGCATTTCGCCATGAGCAAAAGTCACCAGGTACTCCTGATTGGTTATGAGAAGCTTCGGACAGTTATCGACGTCATCAAAACCTGTTCGCCACCTATCGGTCTTGTCATTTGCGATGAAGGTCACCGCTTGAAATCAAAAGATAACAAAACGACCAAGATGTTTGATCAACTTGGTACCAGACGACGAATCATCCTTTCCGGCACTCCTCTACAAAATGATCTAGGTGAATTCTGGGCCATGTCGGATTTCGCGTGTCCTGGTCTACTCGACACCTACCCAACCTTTGTCAAGCTATACGAAAAGCCGATCCTTAAGTCTAGAGCGCCAAATTGTACAGCAAAGGATCAAGAGATCGGGAAAGCCAGGATGAACAAGCTTGCAGAGATTACCGCGCAATACGTCTTGCGACGAACTGCTGATATCATTGCCGATGTACTTCCACCCAAACACGAATATGTTGTCTTTATCGCTCCAACTTCACTCCAACTCTCCATGTTTGCCAAACTTCTTCACCCAAAGGCGCTTCAAGCGTTCATTCGAGGGCCAACGGCTCAATGCTTGGGTCTCATCAACCACTTGAAGCAAATTTGCAATTATCCACCGTTACTGACACGCAAGGAGGACAACAACACGAACAACGCGATAACAGATATCAATGCAGCGGTCCAGCTATTACCACAAAACCAAGTTGGATTGTCACCTGAACTCTCCGGCAAAATGCTGGTACTTGAGAAGTTTCTAGGTGCGCTGTACCGAGATACAGAGGAGAAGATTGTGCTTGTCAGTAATTACACATCCACCCTGGATGTATTGGAAACCCTTTGTCGGCACAGGCGGTACAAATACCTACGTCTTGACGGCTCTACAGCACAAAAAAATCGTCAGGAATATGTGGACAAGTTCAATCGCTCAGACCAACATCAAGCTTTTGTATTCTTGTTGAGCGCAAAGGCAGGTGGCGTAGGGTTGAACTTGATTGGTGGATCTAGATTGGTCCTATTCGACAGCGATTGGAATCCCAGTACTGGTGAGCAGAACAAAGTTTGATCGGTAAATGAAGGCAGTCATCTTTATTTCCCTCATGTAACTCAGACTTGCAAGCGATGGCTCGAATTCATCGGTAAGCTTCTCTTTTGCTCCTTCTGTTCAGACCTCATTTGACAACTTGCTACATCATCGCGTTACAGAGATGGGCAAAAGCATCCAGTGCACGTCTATCGGTTTGTGACGACGGGGTAAGCTGTTTTATCCGGGACTTGCTCGGAAATGGAGTTATTCTAACCTTGTCTTTGTATGGCAGCACAATCGAGGAGAAGATTTATCAAGTAAGTTGGCATGTAAAACACATCTCCCACGTCTGCTGATCTTGTTCTCATGGCCCTGTAGCGACAAGTCACCAAGATGGGTCTTTCAGATCAGCTTATCGATCATGCTCAAGCTTCGAACAAGGCTGATGCAGGCGACTGTAAGTTATTCAGTTGATTCACGACATGGAGGTCAGGTATAACCAACACTGCAATCGTTCGCTTAGCGTTCTCTGCCGCCGAGCTCAAAGATCTGTTCACTGTACAATGCAAGACAAACGGTTGTCACACCCGTCAGTACTTGCTATAAAGGGTCAAATGATTGCGGCTGATAGTTTCGTATAACAGACGATTTGCTGGAGTGTGATTGCCTAATCAGGCAAGAACAGGGCGATGACCTTGCAGATACAGAGAGTCCGAATTTGCCTACCGCCGTCGGTATCCTGAACAAGCACAACGATGAAGAGGACTCGGAGGAGGAGCAAGCACCTGCAGCGAGATTCGTCTCTGCTTCTCAGTATGATGCCTCAGGGGTACGTCGGTACCAAATCTTGCTTTCCTGTAAAAGGTGCTGAATTCGTTTGTTTTCGCAGAACAAGGAGCAGCGTCAGGTGAGTTACTTACAACACCCTATGTCGCAACGCATTATCTAACCCAATGTGTTGCCGTCTGTCAGGCTGCACTGGCCAAACAGGCCAAACTAGCTGCTTTGCGAAAGTGGACGCATATTGATCCTAATATGGAGGAAGTTCGGCTTGCGCTCGAGGACAAGATATTGAATGGCCTGCTCACTTTCGATCTCGCTTCTCGTCAAATGTCGCCGGTTAGTAAACGGCCTCGAGCGGATAAGGGCTTTCAGCGAGACGCGACATCTGCAAGCGTCTCTGATGTGGATACCAATGACAGGAGGAGACAGGCTAGAGCCAAAACGAGTGATGGCGACGACGTGGATAGCGGCGACGAGTCCGATCTGGCGCCCAAAGTTGAGGAACTACTCGAGAGATTGCGTCGGCCACGAAAGGCAGACACTTCGGGATCGGCAGTCGCAGCGAAAGACTCGGCGGAACAGTCCGTTCTAGGGTCGGATGATTGGCCTGCTAGCGATGTTGAGAATGAAGATGGAGGTGTGCCTGATTCAGCGGATGAGATGGATGTCTCGACGGCGGAGGATCATGAACGACCGACATCAACAAGCCGCAAAGATCAGCAAAACCTAGAGTCTCCAGGAAAGGGCTCTGAAAAGGGGTTACTCGACGAGGTTGATGGTGACGAGGACGGCGTGAACAATGATGGGTTGACTGGGAAAAAGTACGACCTGAACGACATTGCGCGAGCGGGGCATGCAGGCAAGATCATGTTCATCTTCCAAAAAGTGTCCAATGGCAATCAAATAGACAAGATCGTCTAGATGGGGGATGTGGATTAAAAAAATGGCATACAGTAGCCGCACAGAGCATGGTTGATGACTGCGAGATGGGAAAGAGACGGCGGCTGAGATCCTCGTCGTGTCGTGTTGTATCAAAGAAAGGCCGAGGGCCGAGGTTATAGACATACGGCATCTATTATAACATCACTGATGAAGCTGCGAACAACGCGGAATACAACCATGCAACAACGAGAATACAAATGATCTATCACCCGGGCTCACATCTCCTGACTGGCATCCAACATGTCCAAAATCCCCTGACGCAGCAGCACGACATTGAACTCCATCATGCCCTGCATTTTTTCGTATTCCGCTGCCGAGCAGGCTCCCAGCAGTGCCAGACGTCTAGCAGGCGGCGCAAAGCGGAAGGGGTGACTGTAAATGAGAACGAATCCAAGACAGGCATATGGTGCCGCGGACGTACTTTGATATCTGCCAATAAACGAGGCATTTCCCATCGGACAACTTGACAGTCTGCGACGGCCACTCGATATCACGTTCATCCTGCGCCTCGTCTTCGTCCTCGTCCGCGTCCGCGTCCGCGTCTTCTCCTTGCGCGATCCTGCGCGCTTCTCTTCTCGCCTCGGGCAGTTTCCTGGGAGAAACGTGGTGATGGAGTGAGCACCTGCTAGCCACGCCCGTAGGAGAAAAGGTACACCACGCACTCGAACAAGCTCTGGAATGCTAGCATCTTGCCGATATAATCAGTCGAGAGGTGAAAGTTTTTCGTCTCGGTGATCGAGTCGTCTGCGGCGACGTTGAACTTTGCGTTGATATCGAACAGAAACGCCTTCTCCATGTTGTTCGTCTGCCGTGTGGAGGGGGGGTGGAAGGAGTTAGAAAGGCCGCAGTGGAAAGGCCGCAGTCGCGTGAACGAACGACAGCCGGTGAACGTACGCGTGCAAAGGTACTCATCAACCCTTCGATAGGCCCATACAGCGATCCCATTAGACTCTGCATCACCCGACCCCAAGCTTCCTGCAAGGACGAATCGTGCACGCTCGTCATAAAAAAGCGGGCGGCGTTCATCAGGCTCTCGAGGAACGCGTCTTCGTCCTCGATGTAGACGTTGGCATTTGCTGATTGGAGGGGAGAAGTAGCGGCGGCGGCGGCGGCGCGGGAAGGAGTGGTGGGTTGCGATGTGCCGCCGCCGCTGGTGTCCCCTTGCGACGGGAAGAAATCCTTCAAGTCGTAGTCCCATATTTCATCCGTGTACCGCTGGTTGATCTCCCTATATAGCTCTGCAAGGGGAACGCGGGGAGGGTAAGTACGTGCGTGGCGTGAGGTGGTGTAGGGTAATGTTGGCGCAGGCACGATATGCTCGAGCGGCCCCGCCGACGACCAAAAGCTCACCTCCCAGCCAGTCATTATGCACAGAGTCCGCCTTGTGGAGGAACACTTCAAAGTTTAGGCGTGGGTTGTGCGCGTACGCGGTGATGAAGATGGTGTGCATCTGGTTGACGGCGGATTGGAACTTGTCTTCTTGCTATCGTCGGCGCAAGGGGGGTGGGGGGGGGAGGTTGGTTGATGCGCGCAGGGACTGGCAAGGACGAAGCAGGCCCATCGCCCGGACCTACCGTGAGATCAATCACAAACACAATCGCCGCAAAGTCCTTCCACTGAATTGGGAACTTTTGTATATCAAACGACCCGGGCGTGTCCCATATCTCAAGCGGGATGATGGAGCTGGCGGCGCCACGCCACGCAACGCAAGCTTAGTGCCGTTCTGGCGGGCGGGCGGGCGGGCGGTACTTACTCGTACGTCGTTTTTGCAACCTCGCGGGTCATTTCGATCCACATTGCTCTGTTCGGGTTGAGCCCTTCAAAGATGGTCTTGACGATGGATGTCTTGCCGGACCTGGGCGGGGCAAGCGGTTAGCGGGTGCCAGTGCATCGCGGGGAGAGGACTCGCTTTGTGCCCCCGAGGAGGAGGATTTTCTTTCTCTCTGTGGCTGGCGGCATGGTGGGGGGCGGGAGGGGGGGGGGCAGTACGGAGGGAAGCTGGGGATGGGACCAAGCAGCACGGACGGGGAGCCAGGGGAGGGAGAAAGACGAACAAATACTGCCCTGCCCTGCCCTGCCCCGCCCGCCCGCGAATGACACGTCACCGCGATGACTCATGGGCGCCGGCCGGGCGTATGAGATGCGAATATCGCGTGTTGGATGGATCCCCCCCCCGTCCTCGCCCTCGCCCACCGCCTCGCCCACCGCCTCGCCCTACACGCCATGCCCGCCACCTCGCTCCTCCTCTTCACGACGTCGCAGACGCCGCTTCCGAACCGGTACCCGACCCCGGCGGGTGGTCGCGCGCTCCCCGTCCCGCCGCTGCTCCATGCGTCGCTCCACCTCGCCGTCGATCGCCCAGGAGGCCAGCCGCCGAGCTATACGCTGACCGAGGAAGGCGTGCTCATGATCCCGGACCCAGAGGACGAGATCGACGCCATCAACGGCACGCGCGCGGCGGCGGCAGCGGCCGTGGCGGGCGGCGGCGGTGCGGGAGCAGACGAGGATGCAGAGATTACCGTAAAGTTTTACCTCGTCTCTGCTTCCCCCGCCGCCGCTCGGGCTGGCCCCTCGACCGCGGGCACACCCTCGAGGACGGCCCGCGCAAAGCAAGAGATCACACGCGCCCTCCGAAACCTGGCACACTACAAGGCGCACGACCCCCGTTGGCGCGGGGACAGGGCGCGGCGGGGGATCGATACGTTTCTCATCGGATGGAAGGGCGTCGAGTACCGTGGGGAGGACGGTGAGGGCCCGGTGCTCAGCGAGGAGCAAAAACGGGAGATGGCAGAGATATGGACGGTATGCGTTCTCCGTGCGCGAGTGTGCGCGAGTGTGCTAATGCGGTGCGTGTGTAGGATCTGCCGAGGCTTGTCCCGCAGGCAAAGAGACTGGGGACGCTGTCCCTCCCGTTACCGCTTCTGCAGTACCTCGAGGCTGCGGGCGGCGGCGGCGAGGGCGGGGGAGAGGTAGCAGGCAGGGCCGAGGACGAGCCCGAGGTGGAAAGGAGGCAAGGACCCGGCGCGGGTGCGGGTCTTGGCGGCGAGTCCACGGTCACGGAAACCGACAAATCGCTACTCGCGGCGCTTATCCCCGCGCCGGCCTCGGGCCCTGCCCCTCTGTCCCTCCCCGCGGCCCCCGCCCCGCTTCGCCCCGCGCGCCCCGCGGTCAACTGCCTCAATACGCCCGACTGCCACTCGCTTCCGCCCGCCCTCCTCTCCTACGCCGCCTCGCACGGCATCTCCCTCTGGGCGGGCGAGGCGATCGACCCGCTCCCGTCCGCGCACCTGCACAACACGCTGCACGAGTTTGTGCCCCGGTTTCCCCCGGCCGTCTTCCCGCCCGACACACGCTTGGCGCGCCAGGTCCCTCTCGAGCCCGAGGCCGAGGCCGAGGCCCAAGCCCCCGCCGTGGACGTACAGTGGGTGCTCGGCTACACCGTCATCTCCCGCTCCCGCAGCGTCGTCCAGGACAAGGGGTACATCATCTCGGCCGCCCTGCCGTAGCGAGTCGCCAGTTGTAGCGCTAGTGCGATCGGCATGCGATCGAGACAAGCTTCGCGCCGATCATACCTAGTCCTTTAGCCCCTATTTCCTGGCTCGATCCCAACCCCTATCCCCGCCTGCCCCCGCCTACCCCTATCCCCACCTACCCCTATCCCCGCCCAACCCCTATCCAATGCCGCCCTGCGTCCCCGCCCTGCTCCGCGCGGCCGCACGCACACACGCCCTCCGCCCCGCCGCCCTCCGCGCCGTCCCCCGGCCCACGCACGGTTGGCCGCGGGCGTTTGCGACCACATGGCGCACGGGGAATGCGTTCGCCCCGCCACCCGGGAATGCCTTTGCCCCGCCGCCCGGGAATACCTTTGCCGCCCCGAACCCACCGCGCAGTGCCCCCCCGCCCCCGCCGCTGACAACCCCAGCCGTCGCCAACTGGCTGTACATCTCCTCCGGCCTCGTCTTCTTCATCATCGTCGTCGGCGGCGTCACCCGTCTCACAGAATCAGGCCTCTCCATCACCGAATGGGAGCCCGTAAAGGGCATCCTGCCCCCGATAGGCGACGAGCAGTGGCAGGTCGAGTGGGACAAGTATAGGGTCACTCCCGAGGGCGTCATGATGAATTCCGCCCTCGATATGGACAGTTTCAAGAGGATTTTCTACATGGAGTGGGCGCATAGGCTCGCGGGGAGGGTGTTGGGTGTAGGGTGAGTCGACGTCCGACGAGCGAGCCGAGAGAGGAGGGCGGAGCGCCAGGCGCCGCAGGCACTAAGCCCGAAGGGCCGGGGGACGGAGGGACGACCGACCCCTCCGAGGGCGGCGCAGGCCGCCCGAGAGTAGTCGCCTCTGAGCGAAGCGAGAAAACTCCCCCGAGGGCGGCGCAGGCCGCCCGAGAGTAGTCGCCTTCGCCGAGTGCGTAAGCGCGAGAGAACATCGGGGGAGGGAGGGATGACCGACCCCTTTGAGGCCGTCGTAGGACGGCCGAGAGTAGTCGCCTTTGTCGAGCGCGAGGGAACACCAGGCAGGGAGAGACGGCCGACCCCGAGTCAGTGTCTGCGCCGCAGGCACAATGTCCGAGGGACAACCACCTCGCGGGCACGCCGCCAGAAACTCGACGCCCTCTTTCGATCCAGCGGCCGAAACCACATCACGTTACATCGCCTCTCCACTAACACCTCCCCCGCACCGCAGATTCATCCTCCCCGCCGCCTACTTTCTCGCCCGCGGTAAAGTCGCCCCGGGCACGCGCTGGAAGCTCGCTGCGATCGCCGGCGGGATTGGTTTCCAAGTGGGTCATCCTTGCTCCCGCCCGCGTCTGTGCTTCCCCGACTAACCAACCCCTGCGCCGGTAGGGCGCGCTCGGATGGTACATGGTGAAATCGGGACTCGACCAGGACCTCTTCACGCAGCCCGGCGCTGTCCCGCGTGTCTCGCAGTACCGCCTAGCAGCGCACCTGGGCGCCGCGTTGGTGCTCTACACTGGCATGGTGCATACCGCGCACACCATCAAGCGTGATTGGACGTACGCGATGGGTGGCGACCGCACCAAGGTTGCCGGCGTGTTGGGCACGGATAGGTTGGCGAGCGTGTTGCAGCATCCGGCCGTGAGGAGGTTTGGGAAATGGTCGACGCTCATCGGTGGTATGGTGCTCCTCACCGCCATCTCAGGTACGTCTCTCGTTCCCTTTGCAACGGGGACACTTTGTGACGGGGACACTCTTTGCGACGGGGACACTAATGCCCCCTCCCCCCTGCCCCCCCTTGCCCCCCTTTGCCCCCCCAGGCGCATTCGTGGCAGGGCTCGACGCCGGACTGATCTACAACGAGTTCCCCACAATGGGCGGACGACTGATGCCGCCCCCCGAGGAGATGATGGACCCACGCTACGCCAAGGCGGCCGATAAGAGCGATACGTGGTGGCGCAACTTGTTGGAGAACCCCACGACGGTTCAATTCGATCATCGGGCGTTGGTGCGTTCCCCTTTAAACCCCTCTGAGCGAGATGATCGGGCTAACAGACCTCCCCCCCCCCCCAACCCCCCGCAGGCGATCACCACGTTCACCGCCGTTCTCTCCCTGCCCTTCCTCGCCACCCGACCGGGCCTCCGCCGCCTCCTCCCGCCCTCCACCATCACTTGGGCAAAAGCCGCGTCGGCAGCCGCCATCTTGCAAGTGACGATGGGAATCACCACGTTGCTCTACCTCGTGCCCATCCCGCTCGCTGCGGCACATCAAGCGGGCAGCGTGGTCCTCCTGACGACCATGCTCGGCCTTGCTGGGTCCATGAAGCGGCCGAGCGCATTGGCGAAAGCGTACAGGGCCGCTCGCGCGCAGCAGCACTCGTCGGCGAATGCACTGAAGCATGTCGATAGTACACTTAAGGCCAGAGTCAACATGCCATAAGAACCCGAGCATACACGTCGGTGGGATTTCGTGCCACCCTCGCAAGCGTGCCACCGACGCCGTTGTACGATACAGTAGATACACTAACTCACCTCTGATCAGCATATATGGGTTGTTGACACGAGGGAGGGTGGGGCGATGGATCGCTTGTTGGCGGTACTGCTTGAAGATGTGAATCCGCACTTCCAACATCGTCCACCGCCCACCACCTCTTGCGCGTTTCGAGCCTGCTTTCATCCGAGTCGAGACTACTTCCTGATGCTACCTTTACACTTTGAAAGCCATCACCTACTCCCAGAAGGAAAGTTTCATCCAGACAGTCATCACTTTGGTAAATTCGCGGGGATGCAAACCGCGTTTGTCGTCCCTCTCGCCATCCCTTGGACAACGTCGACAAAATGTCTCCCTGCGAACTCGGGCGTCACGGCGTAGGATTGCCACCGTTGTACCTATAGGATGAGATCTGAAACCGTGCTATATATGCCGTACGGTATTCCGGCATTTCGTCAGGGTGCCCTCTCATTTATCGTCGGAAACGATGTCTCCACCGCTCCGCGCAAAGGCCTCTTGATAGCTGAGGAACTAGTATTCCACGAGTAGACAGATGACTGGGCGGTGTGCTCAGTCCACGGCACTGCTTGGTAGTTCGCAAACAGTGTAGCTCTACCGCACCTTTGACACCCCTACATCCGTTCTGGCGTCTCGAGGCCGGCTGTCCTAGAGAAATGGCCGCCGCCGTTCCCGTGCCCTGGCAGTCCTAGTACTACGTCATTCACTGCCTTGGGCGGTGTCGAGCGATAGCTTCAGGTGCGTCGAGGGGCCTTAATCCCCCCCCCCCTCCAACCGAAACACCTCGGCATTCCAAGGACACCAAAGTGATTGCTCTCCTCGCCCAACATTGCAGAAATTGGCTCTGCGTATCCCTCAAAGGTCCGCATCTATCATGGGTAACACGCCGAGTGCAACTTCGGAGCAATGTGTCATGGCTTCCAGTGCAACTGGCGACGGCCGTTCATCTCTGACGGAATGCACAGAGAACCCTCTAACTGGACAATGGAGCGATAATGATGACCGTACATCCGTTTCAGAGCGGAAAGTGTGTTCCATGAAAATACAGCGTCAGCCGATCTATGGCGTTGTAGGAACATTCTCAATGCTCGGTGCTTCCGTTGTGGTCGCACCTCTTGGCGACTCCTTGCCCTCCCGCACTCGCGCCATGAGCACCGCTACTGCTTTTCTCAGACCCTGCCGTTCTTCCTCTGTAGCATATGCATTACCTGCCCATCGAATCTTGCAGTCCGGGTCGACGAGGTATATATATCCCACGTGTTTGTTGGTGATGCCGAGAGGTTCTTTAAGCTGCGGATTATCATTATATGTCAGCGAGATCATTCTCTAGCCATAATTAGAGAAAGCACCGGGCTTACGCCTCCCCACTCCCCTCCCGCGATCATGTACCCCGACCATCTATGCTCTGGAATCGTTCGTTTCAAGCCTGAAACGAATAACTGGAGTAACAGCGACTTTATAGGATTGGATTGATGGTTTATCTGTGCAATATGTATGCCTCGTCAATCTTCGAGCCGCAGTATCACTTTGCAAATACCTACCTGTACGTAGCGGAACAATGGATCCTCTTCCCAATCTTCTAGCACATCTGCGACGAAGCTATTTGCATGTTCCTGAATGGGAATTTAGGGAGGATCTTCAGCATTACGCAGGGTGAAATAATCGCAACCAGGAAACTCACCTCGGATACCCTTGCTGTCAAGACGGTCACGATACTGATGCGTCCCTTGAACAGGTCGGTCGTGTGAGTGGTTTTCCGGCTGGCCAGCGATGTCCCTTGGATATTGGGAAAGTAGAGTGCTTTCTAGGGGAACAAATGCAGAGCTATTTGATATATGTTCCAAGGCTGACTCGCTTGTAACCCGGAAGCAGTCATACGTACGTCTTGACGAATAAGCACCGGAGGCGCAGTCCAACTCTTCCCGCCATGCCCTCCTTCTCGTCTAATTTCGTGAAAGTCATGAAAGTAACCCTGGGTGGCCTCTTTCACTCTAGGAGAATGAGCACATGTCAACCATTAGAAACAGCGTTGATGCGACGATTCGTACGGTAGGAAGAGCTCTCGACTCACAAAGCTTTACGCTTGGCCATATGTCGATCCCGATCCAGGAGTTCATCCTTTTTCTCCTGCCATGTCTTGGTCGCGGTAGATGGCGGGTCGTGTACGCCCAGAGGACGCGGGAGGATAGGCAACGGCGGTAGCGGCTGGGCCGAGGGCGCCGCTGCTTTTCGCGCCGCAGCAGAGGACGATATCGACCTGGCTGAAGGGTGTTGTGATATGATAGCATGGATACCGGCTTTGCGGCTAGAGCGCAAAGATGGTCGAGTTCTTGAAGACGTGCGGATGTGGAAATACGTCAGGTTCGCTGCCTCTGCTGCGAGCGCGTTGACGGCCGACAGCAGTCGCACGGGCGCTCTGCTGGTGGCCATGATGTGTCTGGGTCAGCAACGTACGTGCTGTGGAATAGCTGCGTTCAAGCGGTCAGGATAAACCTATGCAGTATGAACCTATGCTTGCAGTACCCGATCGCTGTCTCACAAGTCTCATAGACAGGCCAGAGTCGGCGTCCGGACGAGCCAACAAGAAAATAAGCTCGCCATCAATCAGCCATTCACATGATCAAACAATCACCCTTCAAGCGAGCCTAACAATTTTATTGGCACGGGCGAGGCGCGTTGTTGGGTGATTGGCACGCTTTGGCTCGTGTTTCCCTTCTTTTCCTATCAATGATCAATAACCCGGCCAGCGCACATTGCATTTTGCTGTCACTTGCTCACTTGCTCACTTTCCCAGCTTCCAGCTATCCAGTGTACAGACTTGTCTTTGCAGCTTGACACCACTCTCTGAGCATCCTGTTCCTCTTGATCTCAACCCACATCCCCCGTCAACACTGCAAGTATTTCTCCCGCTGCTTTCGTCATACCTCGTCGCGTCAACGCAGCAGGCTGATCGTTTCTTTCCGCTTCCCTTCTGCACGCAATTCTTTCGTGACAACGTCTCTCGAATCAACGCATATCGTCTCCCATATCCTTGTGCCATGTGGTTCAATCGCTTCAGATCGCAAACATGGCACCTAACGGTAAAAAGAAGGAGGCTGCTCCCAGCTTTGAAGATGTCGAAGCAAAACGTCTTGACGTAGGTCCATATTCCCTCTTCACATGACTTACTTCATGCAGTCCTTCTAATCAACATGCTACACTTCCATAGATGCTCAAGTCATTGACTGCCGTTGCGGAAGCTATGGAACAAGCAACCTCGTCCGTCCGAGCATACCTCCAGTACGCTCCCAATGGGCTTCAGGAACCTGTCGAGACCGCTGCTCAAACTAAGAAGAGGAAAGCCGGCGAAAAGAAGAAGAACAAGGACCCCAATGCGCCCAAGCGACCTGTCACTGGTTACCTTGCATACTCCAAGGATCAGATGCCTCTGCTCAGACAGGCACATCCGGATATGCCTCACAAGGCGTTGGTCGGGCTGGTGACCGAAAAGTGGAATCAGTTGGGAGAGGAGGAGAAGAAGGTGAGTGTCGGCCTTGACAGATACCGTCACTGGTGGCCGATGGAAAAGCACGCTTACACTTGATTCCGATCATTTCGATTTGCAGCCTTACAATGACACCTACGCTGCTGCCATGGAGGAATGGAAAGAAAAGACCCACGAGTACAAGAGCACCCATGATTCCGGGGCTGCCGCTGTAAGTTGGATTATACAAAACCCGATATGGCGGGTTAATCTGACCGCGAACACATTAATATTTACAGCTCGCACCAGCCATGACCGCTGCCTCTGCCGTGACAGCCGCTGCAGTCTCTGCTGGAAAAGTCGTACGTGTTCATGACTTTTGAATGGTCGATTCGGCGAATCACTCATTTCATTCTACCCTGTCTTCCTTTGCCGTCAATTATAGATCAACCCAGATGCAGAGACCGCTTCTGAAGCTGGCACAGACGACGAGGAATCTCCCGCGTCTGGAACCAGCGGTTCGAGTTCCAGCTCGGAATCCGAAGAAGACGAAGAGGTAGAGGAGGACGAGCACGCCGACCAAGCGCCCCCTTCGAAGAAGGCGAAGAAAGACGCCGCTTCTACCCCTGCTGCCCCTGCCGCTACTCCGAGCAAGTCTCAGCAACAGCAAAAGCCAAAGTCGGCTGGTGCAGCCCCTGCTTCCGGGAAAAAAGCTGCTGCGACTCCTTCAGCTACGGAGACCTCGAAAAAGGCAGGCAAGAACAGCAAGAAGACCGAGGCAGCTGCACCCGCCTCGAGTGAAGAAACTCCGGCAAAGAAGAGGGGACGAAAGCCCAAGGCGCAATGAGAGAGTCTACCCGATCCGCGATGGAAAAACGCATTTGCAGATTCTCTCCGCCTCTTCTCGCTCTGCTTCGGAATACTATCACATTCCTCGAGCCCGTAGATGGCATGGACCCCGTTCCATATTTTGATTTTCGACTATTAATACTCCTTATCCGGCCCGTGTTGTTATTTGATTTCGAAATCGTTTTTTTTTTTCGTGTCGTGTCGCGCTGGGTTTCATCCTGTTTAGATTTGTATCTCGTTGGCCTGTTTGACTGTATGATATCAAGGCCAGGCTTGATGTGTGCTTTGATAAATATGCTGGTGTGCCCGGAGTTGTCGAGGCGAAGTCTACCGAAGCTGCCTCCAGCTACAGGGTGTGACGTGGAGGCACCTGCTCCATGCGCTGGCACCGAGTAGATTCTGCCACAACCTCGAGTCGCTATGACGAATCCTCGACACATATAGCATCGCGTGCAACGTGCAAGTATCCGACAAGCAAGGGCAGCAGACACGATGAGGTTCCCATTATTCATCGCCCTATCCGCCCTTGCCGCCGGCACAGCGGCGGCGGACGAGCGAGGCGCCGAGGTCGAGAAGCATCGATATCAAGTGAGTACGAACGGACGAGTTTACAGTAGCCGTGGTCATGGCTGCAAATGCCATCTGTATCGACATCAGCGACCATGAGATGACCTGGATAGGCTTCCAAGATACTGAATCTCCATCTCTCCCTATAGTCGGATATCTCTAAACTGCGGTCGATCGTCATTCACTCGCTGTATAGTCAGAAGGACATCTTTCTTCGGGAGCTCCTCTCCAACAGCAATGACGCACTGGAACGGAATCGGCTTAATCAATTGACCGAGGGATCCTATGCCAACTTAGACGGATGGCAGGGGAATATAACAATTGAAGCACGGAAGGCTGCCGATGGTCAAAGTGGCCAACTTATCATCAGGGACACAGGAATTGGAATGACAAAATCGGAACTGGCAAGAAACCTCGGGACCATCGCCAAATCTGGAACGTCAGAGTTCCTCAATAAGGCTGATAATTCTTCTGCCTCGGGCGGAGTCGAAGGTAGCAACCTTATCGGACAGTTTGGTAGGTGGACTTTCCGTCAAACGAATAGCTGGGCGTATCTCATTTGTCTTTCTCTATCCAGGACTTGGGTTTTACTCCACGTTCCTGGTTTCCCCCTCCGTCAAAGTTTCCTCAATCCCCCCCGGTACCGCTGAGAACCCACATCCCACTCAATACACATTTGAATCAAATGCCTCGGGAGACGAGTTCACCGTCTATGCTGATCCCCGAGGGAATACTCTTCTCGAACAAGGGCCCTGCGGTACTGAAGTGGTATTGGATATCGAAGCTGGTTCGGGCAACGGATGGGTACTCGACAACCACAAGCTCGAAGAGTTGGTGGAAAAGCACTCCCAATTTTCCACAAATTTCCCCATTTATTTGCGAAAGAGCGTTGAGGATAATGATTCGGAGGCCGAGAGCGAGGAAGACGTTACGGAACAAGGTTGGGTCAAATTGAACAAGAAACAGCCGCTCTGGATGAAGGATCCTAAAGTAGTCAGTGAGCAGGAATACAGAGACTTTTATAAAGCTCTCGATCCGACTTCCAATGGAGAAACTTCTGGCTGGGCGCACTGGAAAGGTGATTCCGGTTCGGGTGTTTCGTTCCGGGCAATGATGTATATCCCCGCCAAACTTCCTGAAGACTTTTGGAACAAGGGTGCCGGGGTATTCCGTAACATCAAGCTGTTTGTGAAGCGTACTCTGATTACTGAGGATCTCGGGGAAGATTACCTCCCCCGATGGCTCAGCTTCCTAAAAATCGTAGTCGACGCCGATGACTTGCCGCTCAACGTCTCCAGGGAAACGCTACAAAATAATAAATTCCTCCGCCAACTTAAACGAATCCTCGTGCGAAAAGCAGTCGACCTGTTTACCAAGATTTCTAAAGACGAGCCTGAAAAGTGGCAGAAAATCCACAAAACTATAGGGAACGCTATCCGGATCGGTATGGTTGAAGCTGATGGCAAGGATCGGATCAAGCTTGCCGGTCTATTGAGGTTTGCAAGTACCGGAGGAGACTCGGTTTCTTTGGAAGATGTTAGTCAAAGACACGTGCCCATCAGCGGTAGCCGACTAACATTTTCCCGCCTCTGTCGTTTAGTATGTTGAAAATCGAAGGGACGGACAACAGCAAATATACTTCCTTGCCGGTGTCGGCGAATCCGCGGATAGTCTGGCACGATCGCCTCTGATTGAGAAACCCGTGGCCAGAGGGTATGAAGTGCTCTTGCTCAATGCCCCTGCCGATGAAACTGTCATGGCGCAGTTGGGTTCCTACCGGTATGTTAAGCCCCATGCAAATATTGAAATTGAAACACGAACTCAAGGCTGTGTAATTTCCAGTGGGTTGAAGTTGCAAGACGTGGCTAAAAAGGGCTTCAAGTATGGCGACGAGGATGAGGATGCGCAAGAGAAAGCCGAGCTGGAAATGCAAAAGAAGGCGTTCAGCCCTCTAATTGAGTGGTTGAAGAAAGAGCTTCGTGGGCCGATCAGTGACGGTAAGTACATCATCAGAGTGCCGAATTCAGCGATGATCACTCATGCTTTTAGCGATATTCAGTCGTTCTAACAAACCGACTGGTCAAGTCACCATGCGCAATCGTAGCCGGTATGTTTTCCTATGCGCCTTCAGCCAGCTGGTCTGTACTGATCCTTGCCTCCGGCAGACAACTACGGTTGGAGCGCGAATATGCAAAAGCTGATGATGGCCAATGCGCGAGAGGATGATCCAATGTTGCCGATGATGAAGCGGATGCCCAAGATCCTTGAGATAAACCCTCGATCACCGCTCATAGAGGGTTTGCTTGAAAGGGTACATGACCTTCCTCAATCTGATGACCTGGAGGAGGAAGAGGACCCCGAATCCAGAGTCGCTAGCCACGAAGAAGAGGAGCTGCGCGAGACCGTTCGAATCCTACTTGATACTGCCATGATTCGAAGCGGGTTCATGGTATCTGATACAAACACGTGGGTCAATTTGATATGATACCAGGTGCGCTGTCGCTGACATGTTGATGCCACACAGGTACTTTGATCGCGTCGAATCCCTACTTCGGCGATCATTGGGTGTTTCTCAAAACGCCAGATCTCGGACTGATGGTGTCAGACCCGCGCCGCCTATTGCTCAGGATCCTCTGCCTGATGCTGAAGCGGCAGCCGCATCGGGCATGGGCGATGTTCCCGGCGGTGTGGGATTCGAGATGGGATCGGATGGTCCGCGGTTTATGGACTGGCAGGAGATGAAGCAGAAAGTGAGCAGTGAGAAAGCGGCAGGAGATCAGGAGCAATTGGAAGATATCGTCGAAGAGGCCCTAGGGCACGACGAATTGTAGTAGCGAGGAATATGAATAACAAAGAACAACCATCCGTATTTGACGGAGTACAACAGAGCGAATGAACAATGGCGGTGACTGGCAACAAGCAGCGAGCACTATTTGGTGCTCCTGCCCTTGACCTTTCTAAATTGTGCAAAGGAAAGCGGGGCAAAGTTCAGCACTGATCCTATCCCAGTTCCAACTAGACTATTGCGGTAAGGGCGCTTCACTCACCCGTCCTTACTCGTCGTTTCGCCACCAGAGTTCTTCATGATTGTCAGCTTGCCTGCGGAGGCGGCTTGCACCATTTGTCTTTCGATGCTGTTATTGATATTCGAGGATAGTTTCTTCATGATGAAAACGGGGCCATTAGGCGATATACGTGAATGCAGAGTAATCATCGCTACTCACCTTCTGTCGTGCTACTTGCTGGATTCTGTCATTGCTTTTTGGTGCTACATATCGTGCACCCTTCTTTGTCTTTCCCGAGGTTTTCCGTCCTCCGGTAGCAGCTTTGGCTTTCAAGCCCTTTGTCGAATGTTGCGCCATGTTTTCTGAAGGCTGAATACGCGCTGATGTGCTGGTTAATGGGTGAGTCTGCGAGGAAGGTTGCCCAACTTGGATCCTCATGCAGTTGGCGGTGGCAGCGAGAAATAAGTGGAGGTCCTGAATGCGGTTGCGAATTGCGACACGTGACCGAAGCAATAATGTTGCAAGCTAGCTCGCAAGCTTACCTTGATACCTATTACCTAGTTACAGCTGTAGTAGCTCGCCAGCTGGTCCGCGCTATCACTGGGGCTGAGCTGTACATGTCATGATTATCCAGCTATCATGTCAAGGTCGCAAGCAGTAAAATTCCAGCGAATATGCAATCTTTCCACAATTCTATCGCCTCCGTTTATGCGACGCGAGAATAGTTTAATGTACGTAATTGCCATACATATCCTCGTGACACCCAATACAGATGCATACAACGCGGATTGCATAATTGCAGAAGAGGAGGCATGTACCCGCTTCAGAACTTGAACTTCTCCTTGTCCCTGCCACCGCGTTCTCTTTCTTTTTCTCTCGTTTTCGTTCTTTTCGCACTCTCCTTTGCAATGACATCGTCAAACTCGGAACGGTTGGCATCGGCTCCAGGTACATAGACCTTACTAGTGGGAGCTCGAGACGCATCATACTGGGCTTGAAGCTGCTCCTGAGACATGCCTTCCAGAGCTTCCGGATCGATGGAGACTGCAGCATCCGCCTTCCGCTACAGCAAAGAACTCGTCAGCTTTGATTGGTATATAGGGAAAGATTAGACGCAGCATACCTTGGTACCACGATCATCTTGTCCCAACACCTTCGCACCCTGCGATGGTGCATTAATTGATGAGATATCGTACGCCGTTGAACTGCCCATGAAGCCGGACGAGGATACCTGCCTTTCGGGAATGACTTGATACAGATCCCGCGGCACGGGTATCGCAGAAACATCGCTCTCTTCACGAGTGTCTTTTCGTAACTGCAAGAAGTCAGGCGTTGCGAGTCCGCCTGGTACAGTCGATGTCACGGAGTTCATTCCAGAAGGGGTTACCAATCCCGATGGGGTTTGAAGACCCTCATCAGGGGCATGACCAGAATCGAGCAGGTCTTCTTCATCCTCTTCCTCTTCTTCCTCTTCCTCCGATTCTATAAGCAAGATAATGCGTGAGAAACATTGTACTCTTCAGCAAAATCAGTCAATACACGCACCTTCCGCTTCCGGTTCTAGACTGCCCCAAAGATCTTTCTCAATATCATCAGCGTTCTAAGAACAGGTTGAGTGTTCAGCACGCGGAATACCCGAATAACTTTTGGAATGATACATACACCTTGGGTTTGATCACCGAGAACACCGAAGGGATCACCATACAATGGTCTTTGATACTCATCGACAGGCGGACGTCCCCATCCACCGGGATGGAACCCCCACTGAGCACTAGAGGAGAATGAGGGAGGTTAGCAAGCAGTCGCGCTTCAATCAGATAGTGGATGGGTCTTACCCTGGCGGAATCGGTGCGTTCAGTCCTGGGATACGCAAATTAGGATAACTGGGTGGCGGTCCATATCGTTGCATGGCGATGAGCCAAGGCGGAGGGGCGAGCGGTGGGATTGACAATGCTTCTTTAAGTTCTTCTGACAGCTCTCCTGGCTTCTTCATCCTAAGATCAGTTTCTAGCTCTTTCCCTTCGTAATACCTAAGGATATATATCATGTCAACTGGGCGTTCATTACGCTAATGCCCGATAGACAACTTACGCCTCCCCAAACTTTGACATTTTGGGCTTTGTCTGGAACTTAAAGAACGCATCGTGTAATTTCTGATAATCGATATCGATTTTGCCCATCTTGGGTTGTACTCGTTCACGAGTCTTTTGTTTAAGACTCATACCGGATTCTTTCTCCTTGATGGCATCTCTTTGGTCCGCAATTCCGGTATCCGCGATCCAAGCTATGAGAGTTCCGTAGGCATACGTCAACATCGGTACGTAAGGGAAAAGGTGTATTCGGACACCACTTACGCGGTAGCTGGAAAGGAGGCTTCTCGATACCTCGCTTTCCTTGCAGATACTCTCGCTTTTGTGACCAATGCACCGGTACAGGGACAGTGCTACGCAGAGCCCAAGTTAGCTTTAGGGAAGTATTCAAGGGAAAGCGGTGTATATTGCTTCAACTCACTTTCGGTACGATTTGAGTCCAACGAGAAGTCGAGGATCCCGTGCATCCGTGTCGAACCATTCAACCACCTCGGGCTTGGATACTAGCGTCTTCAACTCTGCAACAGAGAGTTTCTTTGGGCGAGGAGTATGTCAGAGAGACTGGCAAAGTCGACAAGAACACAAAGACAACGTACCGCCATTTGACGCTTCTTCTTCTTGCTCAGCTTTTGGGCATTAGTCAAGGCCTTTTCCCTTTCATCTTCATCGTCATCTTCCTCATCGGAATAGATGATTTCTGCCTTCTTTGGTCCTTCATCCTGATAGAGGTGTGGGTCATGTGTAAGTCGGCCATGAAACAGTTTCCAGCGACAGGAAGAACCCACCTGCGTTTCCTCTGTTGCATCTTGCGCATCCGTTCCTTGGAACTTGCCGAAGATATCGGCAAACTGCGCATACGTGGGATCACTTGTATCGATCGTAAAATCGTCAACAGAAGCAGATGGCGTCACGACTGCCTCATGATCCGTCTCAGCGTCGGTTTCTGTGCCATATCCCGTCGTCGCTACTGATCCCGCACGATCCGACTGGCCGCCACCATGTGCCTTCTTTGCCTTGGCCTTCTGTCGTCGAAGGGCGTTTTTGGATTTTGCGGTCTTTTTCTGACTATCGCCATTGGCGGTCGATGCACCGTTCGGTGAAGTTTCTGTAAGACTGGAAGCTGCCATAACGCTTGTAGTGGATCGCTTATGGAGAAACCCCGGATCTCTGAAGGGCTCTGTGCAGATGCCAAATGTATATGGATCAAACGCAAGGCGGCAGGGATGGGCTAGTGAACAAGTGAAGCATGTCCGCCTTCCCGCCAACTCTGGCATCCGAAAGCAACGCGTGACGAAGCAGGTCGATCACCCAGGCCATGGCTGCGAACGATAGGAAATCTGGTCCAGGCAGGTCACCTAGTAGATTAGATATTGTTTATCTCGAGAGTTCAACTTTATCTGCGTACGCCATCGAGAGACATCCAAGCCGAGCCAGCCAACATGTCGGCTGAGCGGGAATCTGCTTCTCCGGACTGGCAGAGCGACCAGGAGCCCAAGGAGGAAATGGCCGAGGTTAGCCTGAACGACGAGGAAGTGGCAGAGGAGATCAGAGAAGGACATGAGGGTGACACAGAGCAGGATACGGTTGGGCCGGCTACTGAAGAAAATACGCATGCAGCAGAAGCAACCGGCGGACACCTGCCCGTATCGAATATAGACGAAACGGAAAAGGTACAAGATCAAGAAGGAACAAGTGATGTATCGATTGCAGCCACTCCTCCTGCAAACACCTCGCCTTCGGTCCCAGGTCCGGTACCAGGAGACTCTCTTCCGACAACTCGGCCGCCCTCATCCGTCCTTGGGGCACACCTGCGAAGTCAATCTAGTCGAACAAGCATATCGCTTTCTAGATCATCCACGCAAGGCGGTCCTCAGCTGTCAGCAGCATTGATCATTCCGGGACTCGAAACCATTGCCGAGTCCAAAGAGGCAAGGAAAAACCCAGCACTTTTACAAGCTGCACAAAAGGCGCTGGACTTGTGTAAAGGCAATGACGCCTATAACCAGCCTCGAGCGATCATCGAACCACTCCGATTGGGCTGTGAAACGCAATCGGAAAAGCTCATCATACCGGCACTCGATCTTTTGGCAAAACTCGTATCGCACTCGTTCTTTTATGAAGAGTATCCACCAGAGGGACAACCCTCACTGGCAGATCTCATCGCACACATCATTACCATGTCGTACACCGAAAACTCGTCTCCAGCCGTAGGCTTGCAGGTTGTAAAGGCACTGCTATCTTTGGTACTGTCGCCAACACTACTCATTCATCAGTCTAGTCTCCTTAAAGCTGTGCGGACAGTGTACAACGTTTACCTGCTGAGTAACGATACGACAAACCAGATGATCGCTCAAGGCGGACTCACTCAAATGGTACATCACATCTTCGCTAGAATCGACAGGAACGCGGTCAGAACGCGACCCGCGACTCCTAGAACGCCATATATCCAGAATGGGCGTACAAGAACGCCAGTAACGGCAGAAAACGGACCAGTGCAGGATGCGGTGGCGGATGGTCAGGGCCACTCGAACGATGACGGTACGGTAGAGCAGTCGCAGTCTGAAGAAAGAACAGAAACGGGCAAGCCAGTACTATCTGTGTAAGCTATTGTCACACATACCGCTAAACCGGCATCTTACGAACTGCAATTTTATCTTCAGGACATCGTTCTCTGAACCGAACCCGAACGATGGCATCCACCTTGACAATAAAGGGGTGCAATCGCTCGAAAAATTACCGGCGCATCCACTACCTATAGCATCGTCTGCTGCGTCTGATAGCAACCTAGTTGAACCACAACCACTGTATCCTTCACATCCAGACGAACAGGAGGGTTCGATTAGACACCTCACAGCAGCTCAGCTATTCGTCAAAGATGCCTTCTTGGTATTCCGAGCATTGTGCAAATTAAATATGGAACCTCTTCTAAGTGAAAGGTGAGCCATCATCCATTCTGCGTTATCAAAGCTGGCTAATGTTAATCTTGTGCGTCGCAGTGAAAAAGATCCTCGCGCTCACGATCTTCGGTCCAAACTGCTTTCGCTTCATCTGATGCTCTCGGTCCTACAATCGCACTCCGACCTCTTTGCGGATTCCAGCATTACGATACCTTCTGCATCTTCCAATGGAGACACGCCCTTCCTTCAGGCTACGAAACAGTATATCTGCCTCAGTCTCAGCCGAAACGCCTTGAGTTCGGTTCCCCAGGTGTTTGAGCTAAGTATCGAGATCTTCTTTACTATGTTGCAGAGTTTACGAGCCCAGTTAAAAGTAAGTCAATCAATGATCTGATCAAGACCGATATAGCTGATCGTTCAGTGGACTATCTAGAAAGAAATCGAGGTACTGTTCAACGAGATTTTCATCCCTCTTCTGGAGATGCGCCACGCTAGCCTCCGGCAAAAATCTACGACACTTGCAGTCTACCTGAAACTTTGCCAGGACCCGCAAATGCTGGTCGACATATATATCAATTACGACTGTGACCGTGCATCGATCGAGAACATATACGAACGGCTGGTCAACGTAATTGCTAAAACTGGTCAGGTCGCCCCTGGTACTTACGGCAAAGCTGACGACCTCGCCGAGAACGGTAAAAACCAAACGCAACCTATTCTCGCAGGGTTTTCAACCGGAACCTCATCTGATTATTCACGAATTCTCAGCAAGTACACAGGGATGACAGGGGAAGCGAGGTTGAAGCGTCAGTCGTTGGAATGCGTTGTGGCGACTCTGAAATCCCTCGTTGCCTGGGTTCAAGCGAACAAAATAACGGATCGCGATGAGGTTTTCTCGATGAATGGAGAGCCTGCACAGACGCCGAGACGATCAGAGCACAGGATGAGCATAGCCTCCAGTGCACATGCGTCTACCCCGGACGTTACGTTGCCTGAAGACGATCCTGAGAAGCTTGAAACCGCGCGGCAACGTAAAGTATCGTTACTTGAGGGCATCAGGCTGTTCAATTTCAAGCCAAAGAAGGTCAGTCGTGGATGGATTGGGCGTTGTTGAAAGCTAGCTGATATTTGACTATTTTCCAGGGTATCCAATATCTCATTGACCACAAATTCATCCGGAGCAGTAAGCCAGATGATATCGCTAGGTTTTTACTGAGGACGGAAGGCCTAAATAAGGCGACCATCGGCGAATACCTTGGTGACGGGTAAGTCGGAACAATGAGAACACCAGGTTTGACGATATGGCTGACTGTTTGCCGGCAGAGAGGAGACTAATGTGGCAGTCATGCATGCTTTTGTCGACATGCTGGATTTCACCAACCTTCCATTTACCGAAGCAGTTCGCCTGTACCTTCAGAGTTTCCGACTACCAGGAGAAGCGCAGAAGATCGATAGGTTCATGCTGAAATTCGCTGAACGATATATCGCCAATAATCCTACTACAGTCTTCGCCAATGCGGACACTGCATACATCTTAGCCTTTTCAGTCATCATGTTGAACACCGACGCCCATAACAAGAATCTCAAGACCAAGCGAATGTCCAAAGTCGAGTTCTTGAAAAACAATCGGGGCATAAACGACGGTCAAGATCTTCCCGATGACTTTTTGGGCGAAATCTACGACGAGATTCAACAGAGTGAAATCAAGATGAAAGATGAGGTGGAAGTTGCACCAGCGCCGAATGCAGCTGGTTTGGCTGGCACTCTAGCAAATGTCGGACGGGACTTGCACAAGGAAGCTTATGTTTTGCAGTCGGAAGCTGTCGCTTCTAAAGCAGAAGCCCTTTTCAAGACTCTAGTCAGGCAGCAACGTCGAACAGGGAAGAACAGCGATCATTTCTACAGTGCATCTCACCTAGAGCACGTGCGACCCATGTTCGAGGTGGCTTGGATGCCTTGTCTTGCAGCAATCTCTGGCCCAATGCAGGAAACCGAGAACATGAGCGCAATCATTCTTTGCCTAGACGGTTTCAAAAATGCTATCAAGATTGCAGGGATCTTCGATCTCGAACTTGAACGCGATGCATATCTGTCTACAGTCGCAAAGTTCACTTATCTCAATAACTTGGCGGAAATGCGACCTAAGAATGTGGAAGCTATCAAGACCCTATTGGATATTGCCATTTCAGATGGAAATAATCTGAAAGCTTCCTGGCGAGAGGTATTGACCTGTGTCAGCCAATTAGAGCGTATGCAACTTATTTCGGCGGGCATAGATGTTCCGGAATTGCATCGAAGAGAGTAAGCCTGAACCGTCGTGTCAACGTATCCACGGTTCATTGATCCTTTCTCATTAAAAGGACTACTACCAAGAAAAAGCCAGGGCGCAAGCTTGCCGAGGAAGTGGCAGATGAAAGCCGATCTACGCAAGTTACGGTGGCCGCAGATATGGTATTTTCCTCTAGCAAAAATCTGTCGGGTGTAAGCATATTCCTTCATAATACCTTAGCTCAATGGCTAACTCGCATTGCGTCACGACAACTTATGCAGTCCGCAATCGTCGATTTCGTTCGAGCGCTTAGCGAGGTTTCATGGGAGGAGATCCAGTCTTCTGCATCGAGTTCCCAACCAAGGCTGTTCTCTTTGCAAAAATTGGTAGACATTGCATATTATAACATGGGCCGCATTCGACTCGAGTGGTCGAATATCTGGCAGATCGTTGGTGTGCACTTTAACCAGGTACGCTTTTCACCTTCCTGCTTGAAGAGGCAAGACATTTAGCCATCTATATCTCCCAAATCTAGGTTTGCTGTCACAACAATCCGAATGTCAGCTTCTTCGCGCTGGATGCTTTGCGACAACTCGCCATGCGTTTCTTGGAAAAGGATGAGCTGGCGCACTTCAAATTTCAGAAAGACTTCCTCAAACCTTTCGAATATGCTATGACCAATAATGTTAATGCGGATGCCAGGGAAATGGTACGTGAGCTCTCTACCTCGCGTATGCTCGTTTCCTTATCATCTTTTCCGTAGATTCTGCAATGTTTGCAGCAGATGCTGCAAGCCCGAGTGAATAATTTGCGATCCGGGTGGAGCACAATGTTCAAAGTTTTCTCGGCAGCAAGCCGTGTTTTAACTGGTGAGTGTTGATCAGCTATCCCGAATTCAAAACTTCAGCTGACACCTCTTCGTCATCAGCTAGAGTGCCTAATTACGCTTTCGATTTGGTTACTACTATCTACCGCGAACACTTTGACCTGGTCTTGAAATACGGCTCGTTCTCCGACTTCTGTGTTTGTCTGACCGACTTCAGTAAAGTTACGAAGTTTCAAAAGATATCGTTGCAAGCTATAGGCATGTTACAAAGCACAGTATCTAAGCTACTTGAATCGCCAGAATCCACCACCAAAGCCTTCGGTGAGGAGCAGACGGATGGCAAGCTTGCACCTGGCACAGACGAAAGGATGGCTAGATACTGGTTCCCCGTTTTGTTTGCATTTTACGATATCATCATGTCTGGAGAGGATTTAGAAGTGCGGCGAATGTGAGTTGTCGGATCTTTCAATACGTACGTTTCGAAGCTAACTGAAGTTGCTCTTCGCAGGGCCCTCGATTCCCTATTCGAGACGCTAACGATACATGGATCTGGTTTCAGCCTTGAATTCTGGAACAGCATATGTCAAGAGGTGCTCTTCCCCATTTTCTCTGTCCTGCAAACGAAAAAGGATCTTTCACGGTTCAGTTCTCAAGAGGACCTGAGTGTTTGGCTCTCTACCACCATGATTTCTGCCTTGCGAAATTTGATCGCGCTGTACACTCATTACTTCGAGATCCTGCAGGAGTACCTGGATGGACTATTGGACTTGTTGTGTGCATGTATATGCCAAGGTGGGTCGACCTCCGGGCTCACGTGAGGTCCTGGATCATTCCTGATGTTCCTTCTGCCGCCGTTACAGAGAACGACACATTAGCTCGCATTGGGACTTCGTGCTTCCAACAGTTGCTCGAAAACAACGTCAAGAAACTTAGTCCCCAGAAGTGGGAACGCATCGTAACTGCTTTCGTTCAGCTCTTCAAAACCACAACTGCATATCAGCTCTTCGATGAAACTTTGAGGAGCGACAGAGAATTGGCGCCAGGGGATTCATCAGCCGATGAAGGTTTGTAAACCTAAATACCAAGATAGGCACTTCGATAGGGGCTGATTACTTCTATCACCGGTTTAGGTTCCTCAAATTTAGTCGCTCCCGCTCTTCTTACTCCTATGGATCCCGAAACTCAGCTGAACAGCACCCCTCGGGTGCTGACATTGGCAGATCGAAGACGCATATTTAAACAGATCATCGTTAAATGCGTTCTCCAGCTGCTTCTCATCGAAACCACACATGAACTGTTGCAAAACCATGAAGTATACAACACTATTCCTGCAAAACACCTCTTGCGTTTCATGAGCGTGCTCGACGACAGTTATCAGTTCGCCCGGAAGTTCAATGCGGATAAAGACCTCAGGATGGCGCTCTGGAAAGTTGGTAAGTGCGAACTTGGTACGAGATTAAAGGCACGTCTTATCGGTCCATCTCTAATGATTATAGGCTTTATGAAGCAACTGCCAAACTTGCTCAAGCAAGAATCAAGTAGTGCATCTACGTTAGTAGACGTCCTGCTGAGAATGTATAATGACCCTCGACCCGAGCATGTTGCAACGAGACAGGATATCCTAAAACAGTTGGTTCCGTGAGTCGCCACATTTGCGTTCCCGGACATCAAGCTCAAGCTCATACCTTTCTGATTAGATTGGGAACACATATCATGAAGGATTTCAACGCCATCGACCCCGAGACCCAGCCACGTAACGTGATAGCGTGGACTCCTGTTGTCGTTGAGATTTTACATGGTTGCTGCAGGTTCGAAGATGAAAGCGTGAGTATACTGCACCGATATGTGAATGTGTCTACGATTGCTAATAGGTCTCACTCGATCAGTTTTCCGATTACTTGCCTGAACTGTACCCGCTGGTGACAGACATGCTTACACGGGAGATGTCTATTGAATTATGGCAAGCCGTGCGGGAATTTTACGTGAAGACTGGTCAGGTGAAAGGTTTAATGCCTAAGGGAGAAGCATAGCGGAATGGCTCGGCTTTGGAGCGGTCGCATGACATAGAATTCTTTTTTGTATTGTGAAAGTATATCCGAGCATTGTAGCGGCGAAGTGAAACGGCATTGTCGACGAGAGCAGAAATTCCATTCTACTCCTCGCTGAATGGATGATCGCAACCTACTGAATTGATCCCCCCGAACTGCATGACATAAATCGAAATCTCAGATTCGCACGTGCCTTGGCGCACTTGCACATGTCATGACGGGTAGCGGGAACGCAGAGTAGACAGGTCCAGTACTGATTGCTTGCAGGAGTGTAGAATAGCATATATGTGAACATCCCTAATTGGTGAACCATACTCAGAAGATTCTCTCCCGAGGTCTTTGCAGATCATGGAGAAACAGCCGCAGTGGGTTCTTAACTACCAAATATCATACGTTCTTCATGCACTAGACAATTGTTGTATCGAACGTTGATTAAACCCTGGAATATCGCTTAACCATGATTCCTCTATGACCGAAACTGTGTGGGCATAGAAAGCTGTCGTCACGTTCTGCAAAGCAGCAAAGCAGAAGGGCTGAGTTGTCCGTAGCTCGTGTTCCATACCTTGTGTAGAAGGCCAACTCACAATTTCGTCATATACGATAGTCGGTACTTTGCGATCCGCCAGAACCGAAGACGGATGAATTTTGATGTCCTGCAATGCGAGACACGAAACTTAAAGCACGCTCATGAAAGAACAAGAGAAGCAGACTTACACGTGAGCCCACTACCTGCTTGTAACCTCTCTTGTCTGGTTGAATCCTGGCGGTATTCAAGGGCAATCCATGTAACAAGCATTTCAACACTTTGTCGGTATCCTCACCCGCTGAAACATCAGGATCGTGACCCTGCTGTTGAGCGAGTTGCCTGAGTTGATTACGAATCTGTACCGCCTCTTTCAGAACTCGGAAGTTGAAGGCATTGTCTTTGCACCACGCAGTAGGAGAAGTCGAACTGGAACCAGATTTACCGTCCCCTGTGACCAAAGCTCGATGCTGTTCTTGCTGTTCAATGAAAGCTCTTAAGATTGCCAAATATGTTAGGTGGTCGCCGTCGCGATGCTTGAACGTTGCTTTAGCTTTCTCTGCTCTTTCCCTCTGTGAAGCTGACTCGAGGATTGGGTTGCCGGCTTCTTGCAGTGACAGGATGTCGATAATTTCCGATGCACAGCCCGACTGAAATGACTCGAGAAGGATGCGTGCGCGTGATGGAATCATTGGGTAATGCTGCATCCGTTTACCCAGCTCGGTCAGTCTAAACGGTTTTATGGTGATTGCGCCTAGCCGCATGAGTTCCGCTACTGCTTGGACACCTACAAGCCATTCATTTCGTTCAGTCAGTCAAAATGACATTTTGCACACATATCGAGACTCACTAAAAGGCCGGCTGGGTTGATCGATATAGGGAAACTCGAAAGGATTCTGCTTCATGGCAATCAAAGTCAGAATGGCGGAAGACAGATCCGTTCGAAGGATCTCGGCTTCGGCTACTTGAGGACGTTTCTCGTATGCGGGCTCTGTATATAAACGGTAACATTCGCCCGCAGCCTGCCAAGAATGAGAAATATTTAGCTACGTCCAGGTGTTTGGACTGATGTAACTCTTGAATTACCGTTCGTCCCGCTCGACCTGCTCTTTGGTTCGCCGCTGACCTGCTACATTGTATGGTTTGTAATGCGGACATGCCTAAGTAAGGACACTAACGGTCAGCTTGAGGATATATAAAAAAACAAAACAGGATAACCACTTACTTCCACTGGCTGATGTGATGACAGATCGCTCTTTTTGTAAGCCAGAATCAACAACATACTTGATCCCCGGTATTGTCAAACCCGTTTCAGCAATATTTGTTGAGACGATGATCTTTCGAATGTTCTTCCTCGGCGGTTCGAATACACGATTTTGCTGGGCCTGAGACAGGACTCGATAAAGAGGCAGGGCTTCGATCTGTTTGCGGTTTCTTCAAAATCAGCAGGTCATCAAACCATCAAAATAGTAACCCAGCTTACCGTAGGCATCCCTTCAGGGATTTCTTTGCTATATTGTTCCAAGCTTTTCACGAGACCCTCAATCTCCTCTTGGCCTATGTTCACGCATAGACGGATTTAGTCATATTCAGCAACAAATCAAATACCTGAATTACCTGGCATGAACACTAGAATGTCTCCAGGTGGCTTGGTCAAGTGTAACTGAAAGCACTGCTTCAGCGCTGCATCTACCCTGTCCTCTTCGTGGTCTTCCGTGGCATGATAAACGTCGACAGGATAAGTACGTCCTTTGACATAGAGAATCGGTGCGCTACAAGATGGTGTTAGTGCGAAGTCGGTCAGGAGAAATGGCAGAAACGTACTGGTTGAAAAACTTGGAGAAAACGTCCGCTTCGAGGGTAGCGCTCATCACCACGATTTTTAATTCCCGCATTTGGTATCCGCCCCAGCTCTTCTGCAAGCCATCTTCCGAGATCTCAGTTCCGTTCTCCTTACCCTTTTGGGCTTCTCTCGCCGCGATTTCTGCTGTTAGGCGTTTTCGCTCCGCTTGTATCAATTTCAGGCTGCCAAGCAAGAAATCTGTATTCAGTGTCCTCTCGTGAGCTTCGTCGATGATAATGATGTCGTAGCGTAGAAGAAGGTTGGGATGTTCATCGTCATGGTCAAACGATTTGCCATTGGCTTTGAGATCCGGTATGCTGTCGCTCTCCGCCTTTTTGCTTTTGCCGATCGGAAGGGGTTCATTTCCGAGCTCTCTACGGAATTCAGAACAGAGTCGTTTGAGCTGTGCTACAAGCTACAAACGAATGATTGGCTTACCTGAGCAATACACCTTCCGTACAAAACCTGATTGACGTCTGGCCATTTTTCCTTGTTCCAGGAGCACCCAGTGTCTCTTTTGAATCGAAACGTACGGCATAACCGACCTCTCTCCCTAGCACTACACCCATCTCTTCTGATACTCTTTGCGCCAGAGACAGACAGGGAAGTCGACGTGGTTGCGTAATCGCTAATGTCGGGGTCGGTATTTTTCGCTGCTTGAAGTAATCTGAGATGAAGCGGTGTTGCTGTAGCATTTGCGGTAATTCTGTTGAAGCAGTACCTTCAGCCGTCGCCTTGATTGAAAGATGAGCCAGTGGAGAGATACTTACGGGTTGATTTACCGGAACCAGTCTCCGCCATGACCTGTTATTTACGATCGATCGTTTGAGGACGACGCTACCACGATGTTTTAATGCTATCCAAACTTACGATCACAGTGTCGTTGGTGAGGATAGACTTCACGAGCTCATCCTGAGCTATTGTCACAAGGAAGAATAATTTAGCTATGTGTTGAAGGTCACGGGAAAGGTACTCACCTGTATTAACTGGTAATGTCACTGTATCCATTGCCAATTTCTTCGCCTTCTCCCTCCTTCTCTCCACTTCGGCTTGACGGTCCTGTTCTCTGGGAGGTAGTGACCTCCTTTTCTTCCCCTTGCTTCCCGATCTCATAGACGTCCGAGCAATTTCATCATCCTCCAAGGCATCTAAATCGTTCTCATCTCGCAGGTGAACCATCCTTGGAGATTTTGCGTTACCGGGCATATCATTTCGATGCTTCCGCTGGGAGTTGTTGGGGGATGGGTTTTCCATTGCACCGTCTGATTCCCCAATACTTCTTGAACGTTTCTTGCCATTAAATGTTGAAACTTCGCTCGCGCCGTTCTGTTTCACAGGTGTGTCCCCATTCATGGCATTGACCGTCCTCCCTACGGGAAAGATGCCGGCCTGAACCATAATGATGTCTGCGGTTATATATTACCACTGTATCGGGTGCAGAAGTCTTTGTTAAATGGGAGACACGCACTGAAGCACTGAGTATTCAGCAACTATGGCAAACAGGTCCACCGCATGAATTTCTTCTCACCCACTTCGTATCGCCTGCGTTGTTGATTTTGTTAAGGTTTCGATTGCAAACAAATTTGAGTCCGCACCACAACCAGCATCAACATGGGCAATGATTTCACTCTCATCAGTGACCACTCCTTGCAAACGTTATCTGCTCTAACCTGTCCCATATTTGAGAGTACAATGGTGGAGGCCCAACACCACTGGCCGTTATGCAATTCAGCCGGACAAAGTGGCGTAGGTAAGACGGTAAACAGATATCCGTCTCAAGAGAGCCGCAGCCCAAAGATGAAAAGATAATACGTTTGGGATTTTCCTGTTCGTTAATGACATGTGGTTGGTCATCCTTATATTTGGCTTACATGGTAGGACCCCTATATGTGTACAGGATGTTGCGTTCAACATAGGCTTGAGACGATTCTCTACAAGATACTAGTACAAAACGCCTGATCTGGAAATTATACCAGGACTTGTTCGAAAACGAAAACGAGTTTACAGAAATACCTTGGAAACAGACCTGTGAGGATGGTTGGATACACTGGATGCGACTGATGGTGAGTTGATGCGATTTGTCAAAAATATCGCTTTAGGTTATGATCAAGGCTGGCTGGCCGTTCAGAGCGAGCAGGAACACTCTGGCTTCAGGAATGAGCCCGTCACCGTCCTTCTCCAAGGCCAGTTTGACGACTCTTGCGACTTCTTGCTTTTCGTCTTCTGATGTGCCCCCAGCGTGCATAGTATCGTGGTAAGATTGGGAGCCAGTTACGCCTTCGAATAAGCGGTGCGAAAGTGCAGGACCAGCAAATGTCGATCGACGGAAAGCCGCGGGAGGATTGTATCTTTGGTCGTTTCGGTTGATGAATGATTGATGGCTGACCGAGCTCGACATAAAAGGCGCGACCCGGATGCATCCCCAGGAACCGCCATTTGCCGTGGACAACAATCGATATGTTGTTCGGACACCACCTCGAAGACGCAAATTGTCGACTACAGTATGAAGACTGGATAGCGTCTTGTCTCGGACATCTTGCATAGAAGATAGGTCTACACGGCGGGGAAGGGAATAGGGAAGATTAGAATGAGATGCATAGGAGAACCGTCTCTATCATCTCACCTTGGAAACAACCTGGAGTCCACAAAGGTACATCGACAATCAACTGGAACCTTGGCGTGTCCCGTGCAACGCCCTTCTGCCATCCTGTCGCTTTCCTGTCCTTGCGCGTCCTCTTTGCAGTGGTGTTCGTCATCGTCATTTCCATATCTTCGACATCGGAAACATCAGAGGATGACTCGGAAGACTCGACTTCGTCTAGTAGGATATCCTCGAATTCCCGTAGACCCCGTTGCAGATCTTCACAGCGTCGCACTATGGGTTCGAGCGTGATCGTTTGAAGAGCTGATTCATCATCGAGAACAGACTTGTCGGGAAAGCCTCCGTAGTCCATGCCCTTGAATGGTGTCCCAGCAGGAGATGGCTTTAGACTACCAGCACCACTGAAAACCGATAGACTCTTGCCGATGTTGTTGAGCTTGACGGGGTGCGGGCTTGCGAGGGCAAACGCTGGAGGTGTGGCAGGATGGGACGGTTGGAACAAAGGAGATGTGGTGGCAGAAGGTGGCGCGGAACCTCGAGCTGCAGTAGCGGAGTTGACGCCAGAACGGGAAAGGCCAGACGATACCATAGTGGCTACAGGAAGTTGTGCGTTTGCGTTGTGTCGAGGCGAGTTGGTGTTCGAGGTTCCAGGTGAAACATATGCCAGCATAGCTGGTGCGTCGATACGGATTGAGAGCTTTGGAGAGCTGGACTGATCGAGTCGAAGGTAATGGGTGGAATGAGCTCTATATTCTATGCTTTGGGATTGTGGTAGTCGAGTGTCAGTCAGGTGTTGGTCATCACCCTAAGGGCTGGAACTTACCCTTAAATGATCAAAGGTTCTAATTTGCTTCCTCTATCAAGTCTCCAGCGATGATGAGTATGTTGCTGCCCTGGAACGGTGTCGTGATAGGGAAATAAGTCTAGCGTGTCTACACCGGGTAATCGCTACAAAGCGATATGCGGAGGGTAATACAGCGGTGTATAACTGGTAAATGTCAGGTGACCAGTTGATAATCCAGCAGCGGATGCTAGATGTGATCGCTGATCTAGAAGCTTGTGAGCTGGTGGCAGGGGATGTATGTAAGTCGGTGGTCGATGATGAGCGATCCCTTTATAAGGAGTAAAGGGCAGCCAAGGGTGGAGTTGTGGTTGAAAGGTGGCGTCGAAACGGTTGCTTGAGGAGTGTTTGTTCGCTAAGACGAGTCTTGGCTGACTGTTCGGCACGGCACGTCGTAGCAGAAGAGAAACTTAGGTAGCTATGCTCGTGACAGCTGACTGGACAACGAGGATCTCCTATAATCTCGGTGAGGATCGCTCTACAAGAGTCTCGAGAATCTCAAGGTAGAGGCAAAAGTAAAATACCCCCCGGGACGAACCACGAGCAGCCTCAAGGTGCATCACGCAGCTCTTCACGCTACTGAAAAGATCGAACGCCTGTAATGGCTTCCGATGCTCTGATATTGCGCACCCTTTCTGAATTCCGATCCGGCACGAGAACGGGATGTGACCCGGCTATCTGGGGTCCCCGCGGCACCGGTGGGGAAGGGTCCAACAATCAACCGCGAACCCGTCCGTAAAATCAAGTGTTGGTTTCTTTCAGCAGTTCTTTCCCTTCACTTGCTCTCTGCTATGGCATGGTGTTCTGTTGCATGGACTGGGGACAGGTGGCTAGCCAGGTTCAGGAGCTTGCCAAAAAGAACGCCAAGGACACTCCGTCCCGCCAGCTGACAGCTGATCACCGGAGCAAGACGCGCACTCGCGCCCGTTCATCGTTCATCGTTCATCGTTCATCGTTCATCGTTTCATCGTCATTTCAGGCTTGCCTATTCTGTCAGCGGCCAAGTTTTGCGATCGATTCATTCGTCCAATTCTCCTAAAAATTTGTCCCGAATATTGAGCTTATTGGAGCTCCCATTAGACATGGGGCAGGCATCGGGAACACCAGAGTTCTCATTCACAAGCTCATCCACTACAGCTTCCACTATTCACGAGCTTGACAACGTCCTGCTGGATTACTCGCCATAGAGAGTGTAACGACGGCCAACAGGATGATGGTAACGCGGCTAAGCATCGTTCTCCGGTCCAGCTTCCGGTCCGTTGGCTCTTACGCGCGCTCATTGCGGCCCATTATACGCGAGAAAAGACGGGAAAAATCGTTACCTGAATGCGTGACGGAGATGACGGAACGCCGAACGTCTCTTGCTGGAGATCCGTATCCGCCGAGAAGCGGGACTGAGGACCGCGGCGGCCCGCTCAACGTTTGGCAACGCCGAGTCCCAGCAGGAAGCTCAACCCTCAAGACACATGCTCAATCGTAACAAATAAGTACCCAGCTAAACACTCCCACTCGTTCCATCTCTTTAGATCTGATACGAAGCAACCGAAAATCAGTCATTGAGATGGCATGAAGATACAACTGTGTTATGAGATGTCCAGCAACGATTATTGAAGCCCTTGGTATTGAGGGTTTCGCAAGATCGGAAATATCTTTGCTTGTGGCATGCGCACGTTATTCGTGTTTGCGCTGCCTATGTGAGGTGCTACTGACATAGCCATCCTCCTTGGCCGTTGCATCTCCGACCATGTTGGAACCTGTTTCCACGTATCCCTCTGAAAGATACTGAGGCGAAGCATCGGTCATGTCCCTTACATTGCTCCTCTTGTCACCTGCGACATCTCCCATTTCACCTCCTAAAGGGCCGTAGATATATCGTTCATAGGCTGCTTGATCGGAAGCTCGTTGATCCGGTATCGTGCCTCGCGATATCTCCGCGGCCTTGTAATATAGTTCCAGATCCTGCGGCTCGACCGTGTCCGTGGAGGAGATAAGTTCGCTAGTTTGATAGAATGCGTACCATTCGTATTCCCCTCGTTTGGCGTCTGATAGCGTCGGATCAAGGAGATCTGCCACGAACGTTTCGATAGGGTGTTTCTCGAGAGGGTCAACGGCCTGATTCACCTGTGTCACAGCAATGGAAGAAGCAGCTCCGGAGCTGATGGGATGAATCTTGTCCTTGGCATCGTGCTTGGAGCTGTGGCTGTTGGCGGGTTTGCTTTTCCTACGAGACGGAAGTATGAGCGCTCAGCTGACGAGACAACATGACCCCCAGATAGGCTTACCGAGAGTTTTTAGCTTGTACCCTAGACTCAAATGGGCTTATAATATGGCCGTTGTGTCCCCGTCTGGTGGGAACAATGAGTCAAGACAGCGAAAAGAACGGGAAAGCGATCTACGTACACTGCACCTTTACTTGTTGAATTCATGGTAAATGTGTAAAGCCTCTGAAATTGTGACAAGAGGTGCGGTTTGTAGTAATCAACCCAGATATCGTAAGGCGGAATAGGGGCATCTGATATCGGTTGATTATCGCCATCGTGCTCTTTTACATCTCCGTCGGACGATGTGATTATGGATGGTGCAGATTGTGGTTTCTCAAGATTCGCAGGATCAAACCAATGTTGATAATGCAGCCGTTTCGGTGGGTGTTTGCGCACTTCCCCTGTTACGCCCAGAAATAGATCCATTGCTGCTTGTTTGTCAGCATCGAGCAGGGAATTTGTGTAATAACGTCTGACATTTTCCAGCAGATCCCTTGAATGACTGCTCCACTGGCGGGATTTTGTTCTTCGATAAGTGTCCATCCTGTTTACGAGAGCAGACCCCGTATACTGCCAAGCCAGAGTGTCCCCATGGTCATGATACATTTCGATTAACATGTCGATTGCATCTGAATCGAATCCAAGATCTGGAGTCAAGATGACTCCAAGAGCGTGCAATTGGTGTCCGAATGCCTTCTTGCCGATGGAGAACTGAGCGGCATTCGTTCGATCCAGACAGTCAATGCAGTTTGTTCGGCAGATGCCTGTTTGTAGCTGCATGTCTTCCTGGTAAGCTTCCCTAGATGCATTCTCATGGTTAAAGTTGGACCATGATGAATTACGGTAATTTATACTCACTCATCTCGGCTGTTGGCGTGGCCGCTGTGAAAGAACTTGGTAAGCTGGATGGACTCCTCGGCAATGTCTTCCAAAACGCCTATCACGTCTTGCGACTTGCTGTCGAGATCACGATGCTTCAGTGGGAAATCCAGCAAACTTTGATTAAACACAATACAGGCAACTTACGTCTTCGTAGCTTGCGCTAACCGAAACAAGACAAGCGAAGGAGTGAGACGCTGTTTTCAGGTTCATAAAGATAATCAGCTTACCCATGTCCCAGGCGATATATCTAATCTTTTTGTTCTCGTCTGGAGGCAGGAATTGATTCAGATATGCAACGCATTCTGCATATGCCTTCAACAATTTGCTCTCTCTTGCCACGTGTTCTTTGCCCTATGGTGTTTTCTGTCAGCGTGTGCACATTTCCCTCCAAATCATGCATAGCCAACATACCTTGATGAGATTGACCACTACTATAGGCGCACCGTAGCGCTCAAGGAGATCGTTGAAATGTTTGGCGGCGGCTGAGAAAAAAGGATCCACTACACTAACTGGAGATCCGGTGGATGCTATAAGCAATGGCACACGATTTCTTCGATGCCTGAGAACCTACTTTCAATAGGTGGTCGCGGCGACATGTTGGTGGTATCCTGTGTCCAATGCAATGGAATCGAACCCCGTATCTGGACGTATGATGTGTAATTGGAGTGATTTCCGAAACTGTTGCCGATATGAAATGAGGTAACCAAAGGCTCCGAAACAATTTGCTCAGTTTCGACTTCATTGGCAACATGTCCCTAATACATACTCTAGTCAGTAGGTGAAGCATGAGGGAATGCGTAGGCGTACTCACCTTATCGTTCACCCCTCGCTTTAGATACCTAGTACCAGCGTGATGTCTGGATCGTCGAGCAATCAAAGTCGTGTATATAGTCCTACCCAGCAGGGGGACCTCTGGGGAAATGACAAAGTCTTAGCCCATGAATCTGTTTCATCAGGCAAGCAAACATACTGGCTTGGTCAACAAAGCCATGGATGAAGGGCAGCACCCAGCTGCTGCACTTGTGGTGTCCTCTCGTCCTGCCGTTGTCGCCATCGTGTTGTTCACCGAGATCGAATGCTGGTTCCAGCAGATGATGATTCCACATAAAATGCTGATTAAATGTTGGATAAGATGTGGGGCGAGTAAGGTTGATTTGCAGGGTGTTGGTAAGATCGTATGAATAGCTGTAGACCGAGTACATCTAGCTTTAGACACTATCCCATCCACGCTATACCTCTTCATATCAGCTTACCTGAAGTAGAAGTTCTTTGTAAGATCGACTTGTTGAAAGACGTGCAGCAACCTTGTTGCAAGGTGTCAGCGTATTGAAGGACCAAGTTCTTACCGCAACAACTTACCTGGTTTCCTCTGCTGTCTTGTCCACCCGACTGGTTATCGGCAGCATCTGCAAGTTCCTGTTGAGCAATGGCATGATCCTATGATGTACTAATTTTGACTTACCAAGGTCTCATCGCAATGAAAGACTGAGCAGCGGGCATGGTTAGCTGAAATCGTTTTCAGTATCTAAACAATATCAAACTTACTATAATGCCCACCCAGTAACCCTACTACCGAACGTTTCGTGCAAAGTATGATGTACCAGCTAGCTGTGAATCGCACGAATCCGATTATTCCACTGTCCGTTTGATGAAAGGGTCAGTACGAGTCACCAAGTGGATGATGCTATTCAAGCTCAACCGACTGGAAATCCAACACTTTCTCCAATCCGCCCGCACTCTTGTTCCCATCATCAACCATGCGTAGTACTTGATCGAGCTGTTTAGCGTCATAAACCGCATGATCTTCGAAGACGTTGATCGAGGCCGATGCTGTTCTATCGATTTTTAAGATCCGATGACGGTTTGAGGAGGACGCTGTGATGTAGAATCGGCTGAAATTCAGAATTTGACTTAGCCCTTCGGAATGACGGATACGATTGTTCTCGACAGGATATGAAGATGAAAAGGCGTACCTTTTCGTCTCATACAGCGTATACTTGCTTAGCACCTGGTCTCCCCACCCTGGCATGACATGAACTCCAGACTGCCTTGATCCTTTGGTCTCTACCGACGGCTTCTCGGACATCCCATTCTGCAAGGGTTCTGACGTGTCCATTTTGGGGGAAGATCTCTAAGGCGGTCCTCACGTAGTATGACTCGTTGGACGTTGCTGTAAGGCGAAAGTCGACGCAACTCGTTCCTCATTAATTCCAGTCTACCTCGTCTTCAACTTTGGATCCCTTTCTTGTCAATATGATGATGTTGGCTCGTTCAACAGCGCGCAGTGTGAGTGGGCATCGAAGTGATTGTCGTCTTGGTCAGTTTACAAGTTGATGGGCATGAATGCCAGTCATTGACTCATACTTGCTTCTCAGAAGCTGATGAGATACACCAGTGGTGATTCAAAATAACTGTTCAAGATACTGCAACGAAATACTCATAGCATTATTCAGTGAAGCAGAGTCACATCATGTATTCAATTTGGATCCGATATCCGAAACATCTCACACCACCTGTAAAGAGGTATGATGTTGGGAGCTATGATGTCTAGCTTGTTGGGTTCAATGTTCTCAGTCAAAGAGGCTATGCTCAGCCTTCTCCATCCTCTTGGTATCTGCCCTTTCGTCCATCCAGAGTGATCGAGATTCCCTAGACTTTATGTAAGGAGGAAATCCGGAGTGCAGCACCTCTCCCGGATCGTTCGATAGATCGCATAAACACGTCCAGGCCGCAATATGTAGGGTCTGTGTATAGCTCAATGGAGAGGTAAGCGGAATCTGGTTATCGGACGGACGGACGTCTGGACATTGTGCATACAAGTAGAATAACTCCTATCCCGATGCAATAGCTGCGTTTCAGGGCGAAGACGAATGAGGACGAGGAGCTGGACACACATGGCTGTGGATGAGCAGTGCATCATCCCAGAATAATAGAAGTCCTTTCTAAGGTTGCGTTGACTGCATATGATGGGGACAGGACAGGTCGTTTTTTCTTGACAACTATACTCTTTGAGTGGCATTACGCTGCTCAGGCATAACTTCGTAACCAGTACATCATCCATGAATCCTGTGGGTCAGGTGTGAAACCTTCAGCGGATGGATGCAAGCTTGGGTAGAGTTTTGGACATGTTATGCTCAACCCTGTGATATACATCTCAGGCCAACAGGCTTAAGTACGTATACGAGCGACAGGTATGGGCATTCGACAATCTTCTTGTTCACTGATCTTTTGTACTAATTTCCACGATTTACCCTTTTACCAGCAATTCGTGCGCAGGTTCGTCAAATCGACGTTTCGACAACGGCTTCGAGCGATCCACTCACTCTGAAGGATCCTTCGAACGAAAGGGATTCAATTCCACTTGATAGCAAGGTTTCCGTCGTCTTCGTCGATGTAACCTCGACGTTTCGCCACCGAGACCACTTGTGGAAATGTGTAACCACATGCTGGGTCGAAGGAACCGTTCGATATCATTCTCACGAACACCCGGTGACGAGGAATGGAGTGATATTCCCATTCGGGATCCACGTCAGTTATCGCGTCCACCAGTCCCAAGATTTGGGCAAACATGGCCTTTCTGCAATCGCAATGATGCGCCTTTCGGTCAGCGATACAAAGGGAGCGACGTGGTGATGCCTACCCTTCCGCTGGCAGCTGTGTTTGATCCCCGCAAGAGCTGCCAGGAAGTGCGGCGGAGTCTCCTACCTTGCTGCTCATGAAAAGAAAGGGTGGAATCACAATAGATTGTCAGCGAAGTTCATTGCAGAACACGTTCAGCTTCGTCTGCCTACCCTTTCTCAGGCTCTTGGGATTCTTTCATGAAAGCGAAAGTCTTTTCCGATTTTTCAAAGGCGAGGCTTACACCCTGTATCTCTTTCGATTGATCAACGATCATCGACTCCAATCGATCAATAGATTGCAGAGCCTGATGGTGGATTTCGTTGTTCATGACGGCGAGTTTGAGTATCGCTGTTGTTAGCTGGACCATGTGCTCGGCCATAAAGTTGGTCGTTGAGTTGATTGATGGTTCCATTTGTTGTCATCCGAAGTCTCTGCTATGCCGTTCATTCGGGTCTTCTTGGCTTTTCGGGAGCGACGAGATCGATTCCTTCCCACCTTTGTGGCCTGGTTCGTGTTCAACGGCTCAGCAAAGGGCGTTTGAGCTGGCGGAGAGGAGTCGCGCGACGCAAGATCTTCCACAGGCTCCTGGGGAAGTATCATAACGCCGTTGGAGAGGAAGGAAGAAGGAAAGAGAAGTCGAAGAAAGAGAAGTCGAAAGGTCGCAAACGTTTTCTATACCAGCTGTTGGCTTCAGCTGAACTCTTCTAGGATGGCAATAACAGCGAGACTTCTAGGGCTATCAGTTCCAATCACAAGCGTTCTAAGACGCTGGAGATGTGAATGTAACAGCATCGCTGGGATCGCACAGCAGATCACGCTCGTTGTTGGAATATAATGTAAGACGACATGTCCGTATCGTATGTTATCTTGCTCGGCGAGCACATGCTTGAAACATGAGAAGTGCCGCCTACCGCGACACTTTCAGGGCGACCCCTGACAGCTAGCCAGACGATCCAGATGATGACACGGCAAGGGCTGTGCAGCTGGTTGGAGCTGGTTCTGCGCATATTTGGCAGCTACCTAACCCATCTTCTATGGAGGCTAGAAAGCTGTTTCGAAAAACCTCGAGTATTTCATGGCAAGAGGCCGACTGCGGGGCTGTTTATGATCTCAACGAATAAACAGGGATTGCAATAGCGTTTGTCTCTTCTAGCCGATAGGTTTCGGCTTATCCCTTCGAATAGAAGAATGTTTCCCCAGTGTGGATTTGGTCGATTTTTAGAATATAATCCTGGTTCTCATGAGTAGTGAAGCAAGCTACCAGCATACGACAAAGGCACGGGAAGGATTCTAGTCTTTTTCCTGGTGGCAAACCTGAAACAGTGTGGAATCTCTGGGCAAAGTCAGGCGCGATGAAACCGGCTCCTCCGACAGCCTTGCCTTACGTCAACAAATGTGCGCAAAAAGCAGAGCATCGTGCACTATGCTTTCCTGGCCATCAAGCTCTTGGGCGGATATAGCCCAGGACCGAAACTGCCATCGTATGTCCGTAGAGATTCGCGGAGAATTGCTACATAATGCATACTTCCTTATCGAGAGACTGTAAGGCTCCGACGTCTGAGGAGACGCGACTTACAGCTGTAAGTTTGTCATTCTTGAAGTATACTGCGGTAGTTGCGCAAGGAGATGCGAAAAGTCTGCATGTTCGACCGTTCCTTGGCAGTAGCCATCTTCTTCCAACAAAGCCTGAAAGAAATCTTGGAAACCCGTACTAGACGCCTGGGAATCCGAGGTTGATCAGACGCTCACATCATCGGGAAGATTCGCCGTCGTGATACCGAGCTGTTTGCCACTCTGCGAAACCCTTCCGTCACTTTACCGACCATAAGGAGCGGGTATGATGGTTTAGTAGATGAAGGGCCGATGCTCATGGGCCTTGATGCTCAGTCAACTGGTGCTATCTGGAAGTCGCGGGGACCTGTAATAAAGGAAGCGGCGTGTGCATTTGACGGGGCCTCCGGCGAGGCTGCGACTGCGGTTGAGATAGTCTTTTTGTTTTTAGGGATGATTTCTGGTGCCTGATGAGCTCCTTGACTTAATCTCGTCGGTGGATGCGCATATACGGAGACTCTCGAACGCTATCGACACGACTAAGAGATGAAAGGAATAATGAATCGGCGCCCAGGACAGAATCGAACCCGAGCTTACGTAACGTTTCTGTGGGTCCCCGCAACAAGCCACGTCCCTACGCAGCCAAGAAAGGGAGTTGTCGCTCCCATACTCCTTGAGCAGATTTCTGAAAGGCGTGGTACCATGACCTCCTCCTCCGACAGAGGACGGGGAGTACAAGCACCCGATCTGTTCGGCGCGGTCGACCGCAACAATGACTTTCACGCCGCCGCAGACAATGCTCTGGCGGACCCGCAATGGGGCTCGCTCCTCCGGAACAGACGGAGAGACAGAGGAAGTGTGACCGACTTGCTGGATTCCAGCACGTCGTCTGTTGCCGGCAGCAGTAGCCGAAGCTCCTTGCACCCTTTGCTTCAATCTGTGCCTACGATAAACGACCCGCGGATGACCCATCTGCCGACATCGAGTGGAACGACGACGAGGACGATGACGCCGCCACCAATACCAAGTGTCGATGAGATTAGCCGTCCCAACTTATTCCGACTGACATCGGATCTCGAGAGGGAGGTTCAGGCGGCGAATGTGATTAGCCGGAGTAGCGTGGATGATACGAGTCTCCGAGCGAGTATGGAGGCAAGAAGGAGTACGGGTGGGAGGGAAAAACCGAAAGAGGTTGAAGTGATCGTGCACGAGGTGTGTGAAGCTTCTGTCTTGTTCTTCTCGCCACGGAACGGGAGAGCTGACACAAGCTCTGATTAAAGATACAACCTCGGGAATCACTGCAAGGTATTGCTCTACGTTACGGAATAGAGGTATGTTGTCACTCTTTTCCTTTCACGATCAAGTTCTCGCTCATCATCCGTCGCTTCGACCATTGGCAGTTGTCTACTCTTCGAAAAGTGAACAAACTCTGGCCGACAGATCCGCTGCACCTTAGGCGACAACTATATGTTCCAGTGGACGCGTGCCGATGGGCGAAAGCGAGTGAAATGTTCGTTCGAGGGCCGGGAGAAGGGGAGATTACCATCTTCAACAAAAAAGCTCAAATGAAGAAGAATGGGCGGGGCTTTGTCGATAGCCAGAAGGACGATAGCGCCATTGATGGTGGAACACCATACGTTTGGAAGGGAAAGGGTAAAGAGCTGGGTACGCAAGTCGAGCCATCAACAAAACAGCATGATTCAGCCGCGGTACCTCTTCCTCGAAACTCGGAGTCCACTCAACAAGTACCCAGCGATACCCACATACTATCCATCATCCGAATCCCAGCATCCGAACTCTCCTTCTTTCCGAAAAATGCCAATAAACCGGTGAGACAGAATACCAGCTCAGCCATCATCGATCATATATCACCACGGCGGCGCACCAGCCCATCAGGATCGCCTTCCTCGTCACCATCGAGAAACAGCTTCTCCTCTGCCCTTCCGAAATCCTCCGTCTCCTCCCCATCCAGCCTCCGGACCTCGTTCGAATCTATCACTCGACCATTCAGCGGTGGACGACTGAAAAGCATGACTCCTATAGATGAGTCAGGATCGCCGATGTCGAATAAATCGACGATAAACCGTTCGACACAGCAGCCCGAGATAGAACTCCTCCCGCGACGGAGCAACAATGCATTCTCCACCGTCACTTCGCATAAAAAGGCCGAACAGCAGAAACGAAGACCGTCGTCTGGATGGGGCCGTTTTTTCAGTGTGGCGGACGACGGATTGGATCCCGCCACGGATATCGGAAATATCAAGATATAGCCCCCACCAGTTGTATACAGTGTAAAGTTGCGAGCGGGGACAGCCGATCAGTTAGGGCAAGGCATCAATGCAGTCGATCAGCTAGTAGATCTGTCCAGCTATCTCTCCATCCCATTATGATGTTGTTTGGTAATGCCGGCGTCGCCGTTCAACCCTGTGCGGAAGCAAACTTGGACAAAACAGAGCTCTCGGTCGGTGTCGATCGTTTTCGGGTCCTGGTCTAGTGTCGCCATACAAGGCGGATGAATGGATGGCGGCAGAGCGTTGCCTCAGTGATCATCAGCACTAAGCCCCTTGCTATCTTGTGTTCCGCAACTTGCTGCTGCTGAAGGATAGAAGGTAGAAGAAAAACAGCTAGCGAACGCTTATCATGGTGAGCCGGTAACCCCCTGTGGCCACATTCACAACAATGGGATATACTGACCGCTTGAAACTTTTTCTCTCCGTGGGTGGAACCAGTCTGCTATTTGTCGTGCTCGTTTGACAGAGGAGAGGAAACAATGGAGAAAGGATCATCCATTTGTAAGCTTCCGTTTCCTTTCGCGACCCATACAGGAACCCATCTCATCAAGATACCCCTTTACGACGCTTATCTTGGCTGTACAGGGTTTCTATGCGAGACCGAAGAAGGAGGCCGACGGTTCGCTGAACTTGTTGTTTTGGGAAGTAGGGATCCCAGGTCGAGCGGGTGTGAGTATCGACGAGTCCGAGTGGGACCGAGCGGCTGTGCGAGGTTTTGACCTATGACTGATTGAATGAATCTTGTTCATACCTCTTTGACAGACAAACTGGGAAGGTGGGATGTATGAATTGACCATGGCGTTTCCGGAAGAGTACCCTACAAGGCCACCAAAATGTATTTTTCTTTCTTTCCTCGAACTCGTTCCTTAATCGCCACTGCCGGCACGCTCATCGCATTTACCAAACAGGCAAATTCAGCCCTCCTCTTTTCCACCCCAACGTGTATCCCTCTGGTACGGTCTGTCTCTCCATTCTGGACGAGGAAAAGAGTTGGAAACCTGCCATCACGATCAAGCAAGTGAGTCGTCACATTCCCATGTACCAGGTCGCGCGCTCGCCCCGCTCCGCCCAACACGAGCGCCATAACTGAATATAAAACCCCTTCTACGTCTGTTCCAGATCCTGCTTGGTATCCAGGACCTGCTGACCGACCCAAACGCCAGTGATCCCGCCCAGGTAGAGGCCTACACGCTCTATAGGTTAGTTTTACTCACCATATCATGGATAATGACACGTAATCCGGGTCAGATGGCTGACATGATGTCGGGGTCTCATAGAAACGACCGAGAAGCTTACAACAAGAAGATCAAAGCTCAGGCTAAGGAGCGAGCTCAAAGGTAGACGGCCAATCTCCGTGTTAGGCAGCGCATCAGCGACAGAATGAATGGGCGACGGTGGACGCTAGACGGCAAGGGCCACAAGTAGTATGGGGCATGTCTCGAGGTTGTATTAGCTCCTGCATAGAATCTTTGGGTTCGCAATGGTATCTTTCAGTTGTTTGCATTCAAGATCATCGATCTCGTGCAATTCAACGATTACATAATGCGCTACCTACTGCAAGCCCTTCCGCCTCATGCTGATCAAGAGGAGCATGCCTTAATCACTAAATAATCATTCCCGTCTATGCTTGTCCATTCTTCTGTCCATCTTGCTCATTCAGCTTGGGACGCTTGCTTCCCTCTTCGCTCGGATTGCTTGAAGTTACACTGTCGGCAGGAGCGGGTCGTTTCACACTCATTGTACTGGCGGTAGTGTCATTTCCGCGGAATTGCGCATCGACCTCTGTTGACGGCGCACCAGAGAATCAGTGAACCGGAAGGTGCGATCATGTACGTTTTTTACTCACGAGATAAGATTGCCTGTGGATTGATTGACCTTGTAGCTGGTCTTGCACCTCCTCTAACTCGTGCTCGAGTAGCAGTGCCACGAGTCGTGCCGCGACCTCGCACAGACACCCCTCTTGTTGCCGTAGAATTAGGACTTTCACCGCCTGTCGCGTTTGGTCTTGGGCCAGCATCCGTATCGTTGGTAGACTTGGTTGCTGCACCCAGCACGTCTATCCCATCATCAGCAGAAATCGCTTGGTTCACAGCTTGTGCAATGGCTCCACCCCTGACGGATAAGGTAGGAATCGCAACGGCGGCAGGCTTAGGTGCGGTCGCTGTAGCAGCCGCCTGAGCGCTTTGCAACTCTGCATGCTTCGCCTTGAGATCGTTCAATTGCTGCTTGAGCCTGTCGGTCATGGTCGCCTTTACCGCCAATTTCTTCGCCTTTTCGTCCGCAGCTCGGACTTCCTTAATGCGCGATTCAGCCAACGATTTGGCTTCTTCCAGTTGCGTTCTAAGTTGTTGCACTTCGGTTGTCAGAGCGTCGATCGCAGGTTGTGGGGTCGATGATGCCACGTTCGTGTTGTCTATCGGATCCGTCTGGACGCTCTCCTCCTTGGGAGCCGTGAAATCGTCAGTCGGGAGGTTCTGATTCTCCTTGAACGCTTCCTCCAGGGCCTGCTTTGCCTGTCGGGAAATCTCGTCAACTGTGAGCGTTGAATTGGCCTTGACGTTATTAAGGATGTTTTCAAGCTTAGTTTTGACAGCCCGAAGTTCACGTTGATCACGACGGAGTTTTTTCTGTGGAATTTCGATAGGTCAGACCTTTGAAGAAAACAAGATCGGAGAATGTACTCACGTTGTTGTCGTTCACCTTAGTGACATGGTCTTTGTATCTTTCATTCTGGCTTATTTTGAAAGCGTCGTATTCGGCCTGCAGACTATTGAGAGTTGCGACATCTACAGTCTTGCCATTCGAAGCAAGCTTATCCGCGGAGTCTCCTGAAGTCGTTTGAGCTGCTGCAACTTGAGCCTCAAGCTCTTGTACACGCTGGGACAGCCTCTTGGTTTCTGTTTGGGCTGCGCTCTACATTGAACAATCCAGACGTCAAAGCTGATCGGATGTATTGCCTGATCCCGTAACTTACGAATTTCATATTGAGGTTCGAAATGGTTCGCTGACTTTCCGCTTGTGCAACAGCCTATAAAGGTGTCCAGCATGAGCGATACACCGAAAGTTTACTCCGATTTCACTGAACTTACCATGCTTTGTTGAATTTCCTGTAACTTCTTGTTTGCAGCTTCCAATTCTGCAGCTGTAGTGTGCAGTCGACCTTCGAGCTCTTCCGCTCCGTTAACTTCACCAGCCCGTTGAGTATTGCGTACCGCGTTGGCTATCTCAGCTTCCAGCTCGGTAATCCTCTGTCGCGCTGCGTCCAAATCGCGTTGAACAGCCCTGGTAGCATCTGAAGTGTCTTGCTGAACAGCCCCGGAAGGGATAGCATTGAGTCTTTCGATTGTTGCGTTGAGTCCCTGAATCTGAGCATCTCGGGATGATACGTCACCTTGGAGTCGACTCAGGTCGCGTTGCGCCGACTCGAGCTCAGTCCTTGCAGCGTCCAACTGCGTTGTCAAGGATTTCACTTCTGATCGAAGCTCGGATACAGCCTTGTCGTGCTCCGCTTTCATGCCTGGGATAGTAACGTTCCTCATATCGTGTAGAGCGCGTTGATGTCGAAGACCGATGCTATGAGCGTTACGAGCTTTCTCCTCTTGCTCTTTGGTCAGCGTCTTCTGTGATTCGAGCTCCGCCTTCTGCGCTGCAACCTGGTTCTTTTGAGAGTCAAGTTCAGCTTGCAAAGCTTTTAAAGCGTGCGAGTGCTGGGTTTCGATGCTGGTCGCGTCAGCCTCCAGTATTCGAATACGCTCCCGCGCTGCATTGAGTTCTTCGCCTTTCGAATCAGAACTCTGTCAATTCAATGAATTAGCTTGGATGGCAAGAAAAGACTGGAGCTAGACTCACCAAGATTGCCCGGTGAGCTGCTTGTTCACGTGCGAGCGCCTCCCTTGTGCTTTCGCTGTGAATGAAAAGGATGAGATCACTATATTCGCACAAGCAGGGTCCTGAACTTACAGATCCGCCCTCAAAGTCCTGTTTGCAGATTCCAAACTGGCCTTTGCCTCTTCAATTGCATGCACTTGTTGATCCGCCAGGAATTGTCGAGTTTTTAACTGTCTGTCCAGATCAGCTTTTTCAGCTGTCAGCCTGGAAACGCTTTCTCCAAGCGCCTTGTCATTCGCCTAATGCAAATAATCAGTATCACCAGATGCTTCAAGGCGATATCTCTAGACCCACTTCAAGGATTCTGCGCTGCGCGTTAGCCGAGTCGAGGAGGCTCTGTAAGGACGACTTTTCTTGTCGGATGACATTTGATTCGTCAGATAGCTAGAAATCATAGTCCACGTAAGGATAATCCAATTTTCATAATCGATTTCATGGACTTACCTTTCGGATCTCTAAGCGAAGAGCGTTGATTTCGGATTCCCGCTTAGCGATAGTTTCCAGATGATTGGTTATTTCTGTGCGATCTTGCACCTGTTTCTGTACCAACATTTGATTTTGGTCTTGACGGGCGATAATTCGGTATTAGTAAGCGAGAAATGCCAAGGTCTTGGTCGAATTGCTTACTCTGTTCATGGCGCAATGACGAAAGGGCATCGGCAAGCTTGTTGCTTTCGTCCCTCAGACTTCTCGACTTCTCGTCCAGTAACGACTGCACGGACGTAAGTTTCTGCTGCAAGTCAACTCGGTGACGTTCAAATTCTGCCCTAATCGTCTGCAAGACACCTTGTACCGTCGCATTGTCTTCGGACTGTAAATCCTCAAGGGGCATACCGAGTAGGCGGCCTTGAACAAGCATTCGGCTAAACATGTCCCGCTCTTTGGTGACCAAAGATACTTGAGCCTCTGAATCCAAAACATTGGCCTCCAAGTCTTGTACTTTCCGTGTCAAATCTTGAATAACGTTCGCAGCCTCTTCGAGATCTCCCATGTGACCATTGGCATCCACGAAACCTCCAGATTTTTCCCTGTTTTCTAGCTCCTCTCCTAATGAGCGAGTCATCTTCAGAAGCCGTTTATTGAGTTCGAGCAACTCTGGAAGTTTGTTGAACATTACCAGACTGTTGGTTATGACTAAATCGATGTCTGACTCGTCCTTCAGAGAGCCGTCCACAGGATCGAAAGTTTCGAAAGCCAAGGCGGGATCGTCCCGGATAGCCAGTTGACGAAGAATGTTACGTAATTGAAGGCTAAGATCGGATACCTGCCGTTGAAGAACTTTGTTGTCCTCGAGAGATGCGTTATGACTCTGCTGTAGTTCCGCCAATCTACCTTCAAGCATTCTCTTTGCCTCCGTCGCTTCTGCCAATTCGCTGGAAAGCTCGCTGCAATCTTCCTTCATCGCTTCCCATTCTGCTCGTTGTCTATCAAGCGCCGGTTTCTGGTAGAGCGGATCAACCATTTCAGCATGCGATTATATAACACTCATTCGGAAACGCATTGCAAACTAACCCTTTCGTTGATTTCTTGTAGCACTGTCTTACAGATATTTTCAAGCTTGGAATTCTCCTGTTGCAGCCTTTCGACCTGTCCTTGCAGCACAACTGCATCTGCCAAAGCTTGTCGGACAGTTCTCGAGTCTGCATTTCCTCCTTGCAATGCCAAAGTGAGATCGGCTGTGGCACTGATGCTTCCTCCCGTTCCTGCTGCCCGGTCCGCGCCTAGCAGCTCAACCATCTTGACCATTTCCTGCATCTTGACATATGCTTCTTCCTGCTGCTCGCGTGCCGTCTGTAGTTTCTGTTGTAGCTCTTGCTCGCCGGCTTGATACTTCTCGGCCTGATCTCGCATCGCCATTTCCAGCTCGTCCATTTTCAGTCGATCCGCCTTTGATTGGTTCTGCAGATCAGTGATCCGCTGCTGCAAGAATGTTGCATCGGATTTGAAATCCAGAGTCTTGCTGTTCAGTTGATTCTTGAGCTCCTGAATCTGGTCCTGCGCTTTATTCAGGCGATCAGCGTTGAGACGGTATTGTGTCTCAAGAGTTCGCCTTGCAGACTCCGCTTGGGCCCGAGCTTGAGACTCTCGGTCTCTTTCAGCCATTGCGGCTTGCAATTCGAGATACTGAAAGACAGCCAGAAGTTAAGAAACGCTCTGTACCAAGCTATTAGAGAGTCGAGCGCTCACATGATCCGTCCGATACTTGGAGAATTCCGATTCCTTATCCATCAAAGCTTTGGTGTAGACTTCCACATCTCGTCGAGCTGTATCCAATGCCGATGTGAGGACATTATGTTGATGCTAAACGTGGTGGAGAATACTATTTAGTTTCGGCGCAGAACAGTTCCAAACAGCTGACGGGGGCTTCACCTGGAATTTGCTTCTCGCCAATTCGGCTTCGTTCCGCTCAATATCCAATTGTTTGATTTGGCGTGTATCCGATTCTATCCTCTCCTTGTATTTTTGAACGAGATCTATGTAGGTAGTTTCGAGCGGAAATCAACTATTTTGACATGAAGATCGACCGAGGTCCCTACATACCGTCGTCATTTTTGCTCTTTTGCTTTAGGCGGCTGTAATCCTGGGCAAGTTCCCCTTTCTCTTGTTCTAGCAGCTGCAGTCCTGACATAAGCTCGTCAAATCCCGCTGCTTCAGGGCATCTGGGCTTACCTCTATCCGCGTTTGGTATTCCCGGAGCGTTCCCGATGTTGACACATATGACGCCTGTGCCCGCTTGTTCGCTTCCTCAAGTTGAGAATTGACGATAGCTATAGCAGAAGGAGGCTATCAGAAATCAAGAAGTGGTGAAAGATTCAAAAAATGCGTACCAAGCTGATTCTTGCTGGAAATGGCCTCGTCTTTCTCCTTCTTCTCCCGGGCTAACTCGTTTTCGAGATTTTCCAATTTTGCGTTTAAATCCTGAAAAGCCTGCTCCTCCATGACATCCTTCAAGATGTCCTGCGCAATGGAGTTTTCAGCCTGCTGTTGCGAACCCGTCGCAAGGCCCTCAGGCTGTTGGAATTGGTCGTTCGGGGCCGCCATATCGCTGCAGGAAAAGAGGGTACGGTTCGCCCCAGTGCCCGTCAAATGCTAGCGAAAGCAGTCGGCTGTTCAGAAATTCTGTAGGACACGACAAGGCAGGTGAGGTTAAGCTGAAAACGAGAGGGACAACGCTTGTTGAACTAGCACCTATCGTCATCAGCTCGCATGTGCACCATCATGAGCCATCACTCGGGCTCGATGGCGGACGCGAGCAAAATGGCGTGTCAATAATTGCCACATGCGCCAAACAGCTCGAAAGGAACCCTTTCCAGCTCAGTAATTGCACAACCTCTTCCGTTTTCGGGTCACCAGTCAATCAAATTTCGCCAGCACGACCGACTTGGGTAACGGCGTCTCGAGATTGATACCTTTCGCCGCTACCACCCGAAAATACCAGCGTTCCGCGAGCGAAAAAGGAAAGGAAATTGATCATGGCAAAGTAAGAATCGCACTCCCATTTTGACGGCCTTGCACCTCGAGTAAAATCATCGCTAAGCACACAAACCGCACACTTTCGAAACCCAGTTTCGGGCGCTGCGGTGTCGTCCTTGATTCTCTCGAGGGCTGTCGAACATGGTGGAAGCCGTGGTAGACGTTTGTCCCGGATGCCAAGCCGTCCAGCCGTGGATAGTGGAGAACGATGAAAGTATCTGCCGACAATGCGGCCATGTAAAGCATGGAATGGAATCAGCAAGGCTTCACAATGAAAGCAAGTACAACACTCCACTCTTGGAAATTTACCTCAAGAACCCTGCGAATCGAGATCAGACTGCAGGGAGCTCAAAGCGGAGCAAGTATGGAAAGGACGTATCGCAGCGGCAGAAATCTGAGGTATGTGCATGCTTCAAATGATCGATTATCATACGATAGTTCTGACACGTGTATCCTCCATATCGTTCTAGGGCGATCTCTTCCGCCAGATAGACGGCTGCGTGAGGAACACCCTGAAACTTCCCTCCACTATCAGTCATAGAGCTTGGCATTTGCTAGAGACGATCAAGCAAAAACGGGGGAAGAAGAATGTTACAGTAGGCATGAAGAGCATGGCCATGTCTATCACCTTAGTTGCTGCTAGAGAGGCTGGCCATCAGGTATCAAACACCCAGATAGCGGTAAGCTTGCGATTTTTGTCGTTGATACATTCAAGGTATCTCAATAACACCCTGCCCTCTGTCTCTTATCTAGAGTTTGACGAGAAGACCCCTTGGCGACATCGAAGAAGATCTCCGACGCATATGCAAGTTCCTCGAGAAGCCGTATGAGGAGTATAGGGGAATCAGCGAACACATGCAAAAGCTTGTTCAAGCGGCTCCGGCAATCGCACAAGCGTACAAGCAGAAGAATTGCTCGGACTTGGTCTTGTCGGACAGACACTTTACCAGCACTCTGCAGTTCTGTCTTGCCTACCAGTCACGGATGCATCTCATCGACGACACGATTTCCCAGGTGCAACGCATGTGGCAGTTGACCGGGATATGGCACAAACGCAAGCTCGAAGTCTGTGACATTACAACCGTTTTCATCGCTCTCCAGCTGGTTGCTGGAAGGTATCTCCGCCACTACTATGGCCTGATGAACGAGTTTCGGAAACATATCGAGTTCAACCCGGAAGCTTGTCAACTCCGAATGCGAGAATTCCAGCGATTAGCCCTCGACCTTGCTTTCTACCTTCCACAAATCGGGAAAGCCCGATTTATCCCTGAACTGCTTGAACCCTGGAATGGAAGGACCGAACGCCACGTACCCGTCGGTCAGCTTTTTATTCTTCTGCTCCCTGACGTGTTGGAAAATGTTCAACCGTTATGGGAAAAGCGTCTTCACGATTTAAAGTTGCAGGGAGACGAAATTGAAAAGAGAGATGTTGAAGCGCGATTGAAAACAGCTCTTTCAGCATTCCTGTCGCCACCGGAGGGCCAGGCCATTGTCACCCGCACATTTTCTGTCCAGCAGGCCCACGTAACACCTCAACTCGACGGCAAGGAAGATTCTACAGGCGACGTTCAATACTCTTCTCTGCAGTCCAACCCTGCTTCACATTCTAGACGCGTACTATCGGGATCAACGCCAGGGGAGCCCTCAACGTTAGTAACACCTGCACACTCAGCTCACCTAAGTCGGCCGGAAACAGGGGAGGGTAAACTTGAAACACCGAGTCGACAGGCAAATCCCGAAAACTCTGCTGATGAAACATGCTCAAGGGATAGTAGTGCTGTGGTCGCTCAGTCATCGAATATCATGCAAACCTCAAGTAATCGGAAGCGCAAACCTGACAAGATGGGCGATAGCGAGAGAATTACGAAACGCGTAGATCGCCGTCGCAAGGAGCATCGGATTGCCATGGATCCAGATGAAGAACGACGCTTGCAGGAGGCGAGGTTAGATAAATTCAAAAAGCTGATGGACACAAAGCAAACGGGGGAACATCGGCGACAGCAATCCCGACTCGAATTGTCAGCCGAGCGATTTGCTTCTAGCGCTTTGACGCCAGCCCGGGCTGCTTACGGTGCCGGTCACGTAATTGATCGAGGACCTGCCCCTCTCCCTTTAAGGAAGCGGGAAGTCTTGGATATCCTCGAGAAGTGGCAATCCACTCAATTGGTGCAGGGTCCCATCAGCTTGCGATCACCGAAACCACCTTACAGGAGTTGTTACGAATATGACGCCTATCGATTGAAAAAGGATCTTCTTGACGGTCACCCAGCATCGTCGATCGATCTTTGTCGCTTTCCCCAAAGTATCACGGGGGCCAAGGCTATGCTTTACGGTTTCGATGTTCAACGTCCCGACATCGGGTCCGACGATGATAGCCTCTTTGAGCCAGATGAGCTGGAAGCGTGTCTAGGCGACGAGCAATACACCAAGGCCTGGTTGGAAGTTTGGCGCGCGAAAGGAATGGACGAAAGCGTTGCGCGGAAGAAGGAAGTGAGCACGAGAGCACTTGAGGTGGCTTCACACCGACAACCAAAAATAATAGAATTAGCAGGGTTGAGGCGCGCTGAGGATAAGTACAATACGAAACGAATGGCTGAAGTGCTGGTGAGTTCGGACTCGCTGCAATAACGTAACACAGAATGTTTACCTGTATTTCTCCTGATGTCTCAGGCCTCGTTGCGCGAAGACAGTGAGCCACTCCAGGAGGTGGTCGACTCGTATATCAGCAGAGAGATTGGCCAAGGCATATCCATGGCAGTAGTTTCCACTGGGGAGGGACTCAGCTATGATAGCCTTGACGATCATAAGTCATACGATTCCAACGACGAACACGAAGATTATATCGCCATGTACGAGGCAAACGAGAAAGTGGATGATGAGGGGCTAGAAATCGTTGGGGACTACGTGATGCCTGCATCGATATCTGCTTATCATCGACATCAGTATAGCTATGAAGGAGATGGAGCCGCTGCTGATTCTGAGTATGCTTGAAAGGCTTAGAGCCCGTTATGATGTCGCATTGTAGAACGCCAGGATCGAAGAAACGAGCACTCTAGTCATTGTATTGCACTCTGTCGAATAACAAAAAAAGCAAGTTGTAATTTCGGCAATTACCCAATCCGCCTTTGTCGTTTGATACATCCTGGCTAAGGGATTACCCTTCCTGTACATATACTTGTTGTTTCTGTCAAAGGGTTCTATTGTCCTCTGTCCAGAAGCTATTCGAAAGGCCTTCTTGGGCGTATTGCAGTTGTTTGATTTTTTGGTTGCTCATGTCTCGGATCTCAGTTGTGCTCGATCGCGATATCTGCACCTCATCCTCATTAGCTTTCTGATCAGTACACGTTCTACGACGGCTCTTGCTGTTCATAGGATCGCGCAGTCACTTCGAACAAACTGCTGATCAGAGCATTCTCCGCCTCGTGCCCTCGTGTTGCTCTCGCTTCCTGTCCCCTGCGATCAATCGCAGGACATCCGAAATTTCCTAAAAGGAAATACCACTGCCGAACCCGCTCACCACCGTTTGTGGGTTTCCACACCTTCAGCACTTCCCACGAAGTCCGGCGTCGACTAGAGAAAAAGCAGTGGTGTAACTTGGATAACGATGGCACTTGCTGTTCCTGTCTCCGCCCTTGATCGAAAGAGGCCGGACGATCAAGCAACTGCTGCCGCCGTCGCAGCGAACCAGCGGGCTACCGGGCTTGATGCGGTCAAGTCCCCTGGAGAGTTGACTGTCTTTGTAAGTTGATACGAGTTCTCCAGCCTGTTTTAGTGTACCTCCCAATAATACGATGTGGGACTCTGCGTAGATTGACAACATGTTGGCGGATCTAGAAGCCAGATTTGACGAGATGTCACAGGACGTGATGTGAGTTTTCCTGGTCCTGATATTGTCCGATGGATAGCTAATATGTGACGGGCTCTACAGTACACGAAGTAAGTCAACACGACTGTCATCGAGGCTTTCGAGTTTCGAATAGGTTTCATTGATCAATGAGTTCTGTGTTACTAGTGAACGCGATGGGCGACAGGATTGATATGATCGAGACCTCGATCCAGGATATCATCAACAACGACGATGTGGCGCACAGACACGATACCAGGATCAACAAGACGACGCTGAATGTTGCTGGTAATGAGGCACTCGACAGCTCCCCAGGCGACGGGAGCGATCAATCCGCGGGTGACGATTCTCTACTGCATACGGCTCCACCACAAGGCGTGAGCGATGATTCTGACAGCACTATCGGAGTTAGAAAAACGTAGTTCAGATGTCGAGTGGTTCTTCGTGAACGTCACTAAAACCGAGCTGTTAGGGACGATGTCGTCGAATTGCCCAAGTCAATTATGTTCCATAATTGTGACATGTTTTGGAAGGCAGCATCAGTCTCAATTGTACGTTTCAACGCTAGCCAAGGAATCGTTGTTGTATCTGGTATCTATTATCCTAACTACTTTGGTACGCCTAACCTCCCTTCTCAGCCCAAAGGGTAGTAAAGGTGGACGAGTAAAGGAAACATATCGCTGGGTCAAGCCTATCCGGGAATCTCTTGAACATCGTCACCTCCACATGCTGACCAGAAATGCTATCCACCAATACCTTTCCCTTTCACAGCAAGGACAGGTACTACTCGCTTCTGTAACTCAAAGTCCCACCTCGTCGTATTTGCCGTATCGCACGTCCGATATGTGCTTCCCTCGGCTTTGTTTACTTTTTGCAAGGTCCGAGCGACGCGAGATAAGCGGAAGCTACCTGAACGGAGTTGGGCCGATGTCCAGCCCGAATTCGTCGGAGGGTCCTTGTTCAGCAAGCTTTTCCGCTGGAAAGGGGATGCCGTATGGCGGGCATATAAACCAGAGATGCTACGAGTATCACTCCCGGCCTGCTCATAAACCAGACAAGTCCATCTCTCGTATAACCTTTCTTGAAGATCACGCCGCCCAAACACAAGCATCATGTCCGAAGAAGTTGGCTATCTATCTGCCGCCAGGTATGGAAAGGACTTAGTCCGAGTGTGTCGAGTTAGCCGCGAGGGAAACATCCATCATGTAGTCGGTAAGTGTCAAGCCTTGATGAACTGTGTGCGTGCCGGACTCACTCATCTTGTATCTTGACGCTTGTGTAGAGTACACCGCTCGAGTCTTGTTGGAGGGCGACATCGAAACTAGTTACACGAAAGCTGACAACAGCGTGGTTGTGGCTACGGATACAGTGAAAAACACTGTATACAGTGAGTCTAGATACATTGTGCCAGCTCATTTCAGGTCGGGGCCGTTAATATGTGTTGCAAATGAGAAGTCCTTTCAAAGACTTCTCCTCATGTTCACAATCCTCCGGCTTTCGCCATGCACATCGCTCTGCATTTCACCAAAACCTACCCCCACATCTCCAAGTGTTTTGTTGATTTGATTTCACACAAGTGGTCTCGCATCGAGGTCGATGGCAAGGCTCATGGATGGGCATTCGAGCGAGATGGCGAAGAAAAGGGCGTCGTGGAAGCTTGTGCTGATAAGAGCTCTGGCAAGACAACGGGCTACGTGAGAGTCGGTCTTAAAGATTTGTTGGGTATGTCGCTTCGTTCTAAGTGTAGCAGTCGTACTTCCACTAAAGAGCCCCTGATCTCCCGGTCTAGTTCTCAAGACCGCTGGCTCCAGCTTCACCAAATTCCACAGGGATCAGTACACGACTCTTCAGGGTGAGTCATGCATAAAAGTCACTGTTTGTACATGATCATCCTACTAACCTGAGATCGATTCCGCCTGTTCTTTATATACAGAGGTCGATGATCGACTATTCTCCACCAGCGTCGATCTTAAATACGACGTTGCCCTTCCTCCCTCTGTACCCCTGACCATCGAAAATCTCGGCAAAATCGATCAATACGTCGATTTCCAAAACGTCTACCAAAAGACGAGACGGGTCACGCTCGAGGTCTTCGCGACGGATGAGTCTGCTTCTGTCCAAGCGACCATGTACAAGACTGCTCAGCGGGTCTTGAGAGAATCCCCTTCGATCAGGAGCGTAACTTATGCTTACCCCAACAAGCACTACATGTAAGCCGTTTTTGCTATCTTGTTCTGCATAATGTCGTTTATCGCTTCAACACGTGTCCTGTTTCCAGCCCTGTGAACCTTACCCCATTCAAGCTTGAGAATGGTCTCGGTCGTGAAGGTGGAGCGGAGGTGTTCCACCCTGTGGCTGATCCCAGTGGTTACATCACGGCCACTGTGACCCGCAAAGACATCAACAGTAGCAAGCTATAGCTGTTACAGCCTGCGGGAAGGCCGATCCTTGATAGAATTATATAATGGTATTCAGGTTAGTTGTATGAATAAGTATGTGAACACATCTAGGGATTTTGTTATCAGCAAACTGCACAGCTGGCGAAGAGCTGGGAAATTGGCATTCGACATAGGTCCACCTGACCTCACCCGACAGAAAGCCATGGTTAGGATACCTCATTCCGACATGCAGACACCGAGGGGCCACCGCAAAAAAAACGCATTTTGCCAACTCGTCCTATATATTTTCGTCATTTTTTAATCTTGTACAAAGGGAGCGTATGCAAAATATATGAAGGTGCGTATAGCACAATGAATGTGATGTGTACAAGTTCAAGCCATGACAGAAATCAGAAGAATCCCAAGCATTTACTGCTCAAGCTTCTCCTTGAGCATCTGCTTGAGAGTAGCTCCGTCCTTTGCGAAACCCTGGATACCTTCAGTCAACTGGCAGATGCAAACAGAAATGAATTAGTCAACCAGAATGCGAGACGGATGAGAAACGAGACGCTTACCTTGTCGTTGGCCATCTTGTCGTTCTTCAATTCAGCCATGAACTTTTCCTGGTCGTCAACGTAAGAGACCTTGTCGATAGGAGCTCGGTTGGCGGATTCCGACTCGAGCTTCTTAGGAACGGGTTCGGTAGAGTTTCGCAATTCTAGAAACATAACAAATGAGCAACTCGTAAAAGAGGAAAAAGAACCGAGTTGTTATCTAACTCACCTTCAAGCAACTTGGGGGCAATGGTCAAGTAGTCGACACCTGCCAACGCCTTAATTTCACCAATGTTTCGGAAGGAAGCACCCATAACGATGGTCTTGTATCCATGTTGCTTGTAGTAGTTGAAGATCTTCTGGACGGACTGAACTCCGGGGTCCTTCTCATCGGCGTAGTCGGCATCAGGGTTCTGTTTCTTGTACCAGTCGAGGATTCGACCGACGAAGGGCGAGATCAAGGTGACACCGGCTTCAGCACAGGCGACGGCTTGACCGAAACCGAAGAGCAAGGTCAAGTTGCAGTGAATGTTTTCATTCTTCTCCAAGTGTCGGGCGGCCTGGATACCTTCCCAAGTAGAGGCGATCTTGATCAAGACTCGTTCTCGCTTGACACCGACAGACTCGTACAAAGCGATCAATTGCTTAGCCTTGTTGATGGTAGCCTGGGTGTCGTAGGACAATGCGGCGTCAACTTCGGTGGAAACTCGACCGGGGATGATTTGTAGGATCTCTCGACCGAATTCAACGAGCAATCGGTCGGTGGCGTTCTCGACCTGAGTATCAATGTCGCCTCCCTTTTCCTTGGCGTACTTGACAGCGACGTCAATGAGTCGGGCGTAACCCTCCTTCTTGGCGGCAGCCAAAATCAGGGAAGGGTTGGTGGTGGCATCCTGGGGCTTGTAGACGTCGATAGCTGGTGGCGCATATACAGGTCAGGACATGGGTTGACTTCCAAATTCCTGGAACAACTTACTCTCGAAGTCACCAGAGTCAGAGACGACGGTGGTACCGGTCGCTTTCAGTTGGTCCAAAGAGGTAGACATTATGTGTTGTTTCTAAAGATTGTGCAGATTCGCTATTAGAGTTTGCCAACACACGGTGTAGGACGACGGGGTGTGGTAGACGAGTGATTACCTTTTGAATCTTGTGGGAGAAAGTTGGCAAAGTAGCAATGACGAACCGGCAGGGAGGCGAATGACGACGAAGGACGGTGTGAATGATGATGATGATATACTCGCCGTCGCACCGAGGCGGGCTCACATGATTCGGCGAGGCGGTACGGCGGATTCGCGGATGGCAAAAGTGAGTGCTTGGGGCAGCCCGCGTCTCATCCGCCCAGGGCTTTCCACCGCTCGGCCTTCCGGTACGACTGCGCCCGGCCCAGTGTCCCGTTTGCACGCGCAGCACAGGAGCTTGGGGCCGACTGGGAGATTGGAGCAGTTTCTGCGGCCCTCTAATTACGAATCTGGGCTTTGCGCTGCTGCGTCCGCCTTCGAGCAGATTCCATGCCAGCATTCGTTCAGCATTCAGGGGTGCTGATAACGCCGGGATGCTAGACAAAAGCAGGTAGAAAATGCCTCAGCATCCTCGACCGCTGCTATCACCCACGTGCGCTGAGATAGCTGAGGTTGGCTGCTTTCAGGTGCCTTGTGTGTGTGTGTGTGTGTCTACGTATTGGTTTCTGACAGAGCTTGCTCAAATACGCCACTCGTAAAAGTTCAATGCATTTGGGTCTACGATGTCGTGATCTCGTTGCGGGTCGGCTTTGCTTGTCTCAGGCTTTGATCCGCTTTGCGCGCTTGGTGTCGGGAACGCAACTCCGAAAATGTTTTTGAGCCCGGACCGGCTTTCCCTTATCTACAAAGGCGGGCTTCACCTCTTTTCAGTATGTAGATACCAACTTTGAAAGGTTGCTGATCAGATACTGGTGAATCAGCACCCTCCGCTGCATCCTCATTCTAGTTTGCTCTATAAAGAGCTCTAACCTTTCTCCAACCACATACGTTCTTGCGCTCTATCAATCTGACGAATGAAGAGCGGCAATGCCGTTACCGTATCCGTCGAAGGCCGAATCCCCTTTGCCTCATGTTTCTTTGAACTCGATGGTTATTGGCATTCTCCTTGCTTATTAAAGATCCTGGACACCGCTGCTCTATGGTATCTAGGAGGTAGATGGATTATGGGCGAACCCCCGAAATCTTCAGCCTGTAGTCACACCAGCTGTCACGCTGCTGTCACAGCTGCTGTCACGACCTGCCGGCGGGTGGCCGTGCTTCGATCGGAACGTGGCATGACGAATCACTGCTAGCGAGGAGACCGTGTGAATATCATTGATAATGCATTCCGTTCACTTTACTGCAGGCGTAGTAGTTCAAGTACTTCGCCATTCCCACGTCGTACTCGGGTACAGGGAGCATATATACGCTATTCACCATGGTTCTTCGAGTCGGCTGGCACCGCGAGCATTTTCTTTCCCCTCTATTGCAGCTTCATGCTGCGCAAGGTGGTTTCGAGGTGAATACCTCAATCTTCCCAAGTGCGTTATCAATCTGACAAGCATATATTTCGTATTCAGCTAGTAGAGTGTCCTGGGGGCACGGGGGACATGCAGGCCAAGCTGAAAGCAGGAGAAATTGATGTCTGTATCGGTAAGTCGGTTGTGAACTCTACACGCTTAGGCTTGTACATGCCAAGTCTAACTCCTTCATGCCAGCTCTGACGGATAGCTTGATCGCGGGTATTGCAAACGGACAGACTAGCTACAAACTTATTGGTCGATACATCTCCACACCGTTGAGATGGTGAGTCGAAAATTAGCAAACCGATGAAGCAGGAAGCTAACCCCTTATTTTCCGCTGCAAAGGGCCGTCATTACCGGAAAAGATAGTATATACCAAGAAATAAACGACTTAAAGGGGACCAAACTTGGCATTTCCCGTCTCGGAAGGTGAGTTGGGAGGTGCCGAATCGTCTCAATCGATGTCAACTTCGTTAGATGGCTGATCGTTATATCCTTGTAGTGGCTCGCAGGTCATGGCTTCAGTGATGTCTCTGCAGCACGGCTGGGGTCCACAGGATCAGCCTTCTTTCGAAGGTATGTTACAGATTTCATCGCTGGTATCGGTTCTCTCTAACTAGAATGGACTTCTCCCAGTTAAAGGAAGCTTCAAGCCTTTAAGGGACGCTGTCAACAGCGGAGAAAGTAAGTGTATCCTTAATCGACATAGTGGGCGATACCTATCAAGCGACTCATTGTCTTATCCTGAAACAGCGAGCGTCTTCCTTTGGGAGTGGTTCACTACCAAACCTTATGCTGACAGTGGAGAAGTTCGATTCATTGGCTCGGTATACAGTACGTATCTTGCTAAATGAAAAACAGCTGCGTCTATGCCGACTAACCCCATCTGTAGCTCCATGGCCATGCTGGATGCTGGCTGCTTCACCTTCCGCCGATGAGCACGAAGTCAAGCACTTCCTTGCATCTTTGGGAGAATACACGACTGGTTTTGATTCCAAGGAGAAACGGGAGACTGAAGACGTCGCCTATGTCGCCAAAACGTTCAACCAACAGGAAAGCGACGTCAAAGAATGGTTGTCCACGGTAGCCTGGTATCACGACCTCGCTAAAGTGGAAAGCAAAGTTGTCATGGACACTTTACAGTGAGTCCATTCTGCGATGTACATCCGAGACTCCAACTGAGATTGACACACCTCGTACGAAGAACCCTCGAGAAGGCTGGCGTTGTCAAGGCGCCGGCAACCGGCTGGAAGGTTTCCGACTTCGTGAACGAAAAGGTAGCTGCAATCCTTTGAACAAATATATGCATGGCCTACTATGTTATCATGTGATGCTGCCGAAAATCTGTCTTTTGTTTGCCTGGAATGTACAACTTCATCTCGTCACCTTACTGTCGAGTCGTGTCGACTGAGCCGTATGCACCTTACTTCAAAGAAGGCAGAGCGGGTAGACCCATCGCTTCCCTTTCCGTCTGAACAGCCGACTTGAACTTGTCCATCATCGCTACTGGATCAAATCCTGGCTTCTTCTTGCCAAACCTAAATGTCACCTGCTTGAGACCGCCTGTTTCCGCCACAGTCAGCTTGCATGAGGTCTCCGTAAACAGAGACATGTCTGTTAATGATCGCAGCGAAAAGTTCTAGGGATAGCAATAACGCCAGATCAGCTGATGGCAACAGGCCTTCCGTAAAACTCCACCTACCTGAGCAATCGCTCCAGAAGGATCTACACGAGCGAGAATCCGACGCATCGGCTGCGCACCGTCCGTGGGATTCTTTTCTCTATTCAGCCTGAGAATGCACACTTTCCAGTCACCCCAAGCCATCGGACCTGAACCATCGCCCGATTTTCCAAAGGTTCCGACCTGAGCTCTGCCTTGCCAGAGCGTTTCCTCGCCTTCTTCCCCTTCTCCAGTCGTAAGATCCGCTTGAGGCCCCGCATCGGCAGGCGCTTCTTCACTATCAGTGTTGGCGGCCGAGCTGTCGGCTGGAGCGCTGTCAGTAGCCTTTGGCAGGGAGAATGTCGAGGTGGGTCCAAAGCTGAACCCAGGTTTGAGCTTTGTCCCATGCGATGCTGAGTCAACTGGGAACATGGGTTGCGAAGGAGGAGCTCTCGGTGCATCGGCGCCAAAGGTAAAGCCAGAGGCTATAGCCTTTGACGGTGTAGTGGAAGCCGAGGCATCTTTCTCCTCACCACCCTTTGTCGGCTCCTTTTGCGCTCCAAAACCGAATGTGGCAGAGGTAGATCGTGGTTTGGCAGCGGCAAAGGTGAAAGCACCCGATGAGCCGGGGGTTCCAGGTGTAGTAGGTGCAGCAGGAGAACCTGTTGTACCCATGTTGAAGGAGAAACTTGGTAATTTGCTCGGCGTCGTGGAGGTAGCAGAAGACGGCGGTGCTTTAAACAGGAAGCTTGGTAGTCCACCGCTGGATGGTGGCGATGGGACCACCATCGAGTCTCCGATTGCGGCTTTGACCGTCGGTTTGATGGCGAAGATACTAGATTGTTTTGGTGTCGATGATGGAGTCGCGGGGGCGTCTTGTTTCGCTGCCTGCTCCTGTTCTTTGTCTTGCGCTTGCTTATCGATCACAGATTGCGCGAAAAGACTTGCTTGACTCGAAGGTCGTTTTTCAGCCGTAGTTTGGATGGAATCAGGAGCTGTTGGCGTCGAAGGCGATGCGCCAAGAGTGGGGAAAGGTATCGACGATACGCCTCCCGTCGGAGCCACTGCAGGCTTCGCAGGAGCGTCCTTTTTCTCCGTCGGCTGCCCGAAAGTAAATCCGGCAAAAGGTGAAGGTTTTGATACACTGCTTTCGGACGCTGGTAATGTAGGCATGAAACCAACAGGTGCAGCATGAGACTTTGCCGCACCGTTGCTGGGTGCCGCGGGAAGCTTGAAACCCCCTACAGCTGGCAGGGCGGGATCTGCGATAGACGTAGGAAGGGAAGGCTTGAATCCACCTGTAGATGATGACGTGGATGATGTCGGAGCTGGAGGAAGCTTGAAACCTCCTGCGCTTGGCATAGATGGAGGTGCAGGCATCGAGAAAGACGGTTTAGCAACATCCGGCGTCTTCTTCTTTACAGGCCCGTCTATGGGAGTATCATCCATTGACGAAGCATCCCGTTTCTTTGCCTGTGACTCTGCAGCGGTCTTCACCATACTCTTCCCAGCCTTCTTCTTGATTTCTTCCAGATACTCATTGTATTCAGCCTTGACGCTTTCCAGCACAGATGCTAAGTTGATGAATGGCTCGTCTCGGATCTTGACTGATAAAGCTTGAACGACGGATTCATTCAATCCTCGAATAGATGACAGGTAATCGATTTCCTTTTCTTCTTCTTTGATCGCTTCTGACGTTGTTGACGTACTAATCGGTTCCGGGTTTTCGTTGTTTGATGATGGTGTTCCGGTTGAAGCAGCGGTCGAAGTAGATCCAGCCACGGAGGCAACAGCAGTTGCGAACGCTGATGCGGGGCTAGATTCCGAAGTTTCTCCAAAAGTCCCAAAGGACGATGACGAACTGGGCGGTGCGAAAGCCGGTGTTGATGAAGTCGCAACACTGGGTGGATTTGCTTTCGGTGTGGTGGTAGGAGCGACAAAGCTGAACCCTGAAAATGGTGTCTTGGCCGTGTTACCTGCCTCATTTGCCGTCTTCGGCGCACCAGCTGTTGTCATGGGAGCCAAGACCGTCGGAGCAGCCGTATTTATAGATGATGCTGATGCAGGTGCAGCTGAAGGAGCTCCGAAACTGAATCCAGAAAATGCGTTGGGTGCTGCGTTGTTTGAGGCTGTGGCGGCAGATGATGTCCCAAAACCGAAAGTCGGCTGTGTCGATGCTGGAGTGGAGAACGTCGGGGCAACAGAGGGGGTGCCGAATGATCCCGCGGGAGGAGCAGCTGAGCTGCCAAAGCCACCGAAGAGCGATGTACTGGACTTAGATCCAAAGGCGGACGTCGTTGCAGCTGCAGGAGTTCCGGCCTACATGTAGAGCTACCTGTGAGTATCTCAGCCGTTGGAATGTAGAAGAGATAAACATACGGCTACCTTGCGCTTTGGCATCCCACGAATCCTAAGTGAAGGGACCGAGCTTCCGATATGAGTTCTCTGATGTATGCGTACCTGTCAAGTAGGATCATGCTCACTGTCTTGTTGCGAGGACCTCTTTAGGAGCATCTCTAGCTATATCAGCATCCTATATTTGCGAGAAAGAGGCATGAGCGACCACTGGCGGATATTGCCATCTGGATATCCGGGGACGCACATTATCCGAATCGTCTCTTCCTCCACGACCACTCTCGACATCGTCCTTGGTTAACTGATCTTCAGCTCCTCGTTTCCCCATCTTGTATTATAGCTTCGGTGATGATCGAGACGGTGAACGGTGCCGTCACTTCTTTACTGGCTGTTTGATGGACGAGGACATCCAGCACCGGCTAGACAACTGCACTGCTTGCGTCATATATGTACGAAGACTCGACGAAATAGCTCTCGAGATAGCTGTCGAGATAGTGTTGAAATCGATCGCTGGCCAGGCATTAAATGACGTGTCTAGCGTTTCCGAAAGTAAACATTTCTTCGCGACCTGGTGTTTGGCGTTTCATCTTTGATACTTCCATCACATATTGAACGATACGTCCAACAGCTCGTCCAACCTACTGACGAACATTCCACGTGTTGTGGCCCCGAACATACTCCCACTATACTATCATTAATGATTTATACCAATCAACCTATCGCTAGTCCCTGGCCAGCAGCAGCCTCCTGCGTCGACGAGAGTGACCTGCAACATCGCTTCTTCGTTGTTATCCTCCTCTATCCAGTGATACTCACCTGTCCTCGGTACAAGCCATCTGTCAAAGATGCCTCACATCAACATCACCGTAACAACGCTGCCTGCGGATCACGTCCTCGTCCTTGTGCCACGAACTGCAGCTGAAGTATTGAAACCCAATGCAACCCAACAGTGAGCTCTTCAGCAATTGAAGAGGGCATTGGGAACATCCGTTGCCCAGCGCATAAGGCCGATTGTGAGCTAACATCGAGTTTCTCTCAGATTGACCTTGATCATCGCAGCGTAACATCACTATGGAAACGTATTTGTGTTCGATTCGCTAATCACTTTCCTGTCCGCTTGTCACAGGGTGTATATTGTCATCATTGCACTTCGTATGTGAACCTTGTTCATGATTCCGAGCGAATGTCTAACATGGCTGAAGCTCAATTTCTTTATCGCCCCGATTATTGCCCCACAATCTTTGTTTCGATTCCAGTTGTTCGTTCTTAGACTTTCTCGCCGAATCTAAGCAACTGACTGACACTCTGCCTCTTGCCGCTTTCCGCTTGCCGCTTGCTGCTTGTTGACTATGACATTGCGCAGTGGTCCGTCCGCATGTCACATCTGATTTCTGAAGGCTATTAACGTGATTTCCTCACCCCGAATCCTACAAAGGCACGGTACGCCGTCGGCAGGAACCAGATTAGCTTCCTGTAAACTCATCGTAACTCTTTCCAAACAATCGTCCTTCTAGCACCTTACCTGAACAAGGCCATATACCCCTTCAAACTTTTGGTTAGCCTAGGATGACACATCCAATTCGTCGTATTCTGAGAGCACTGACGATGTCTTTTATTTCTCTCTCTTCTTCGCCGACACATGTTGTCGATTGTAGGTTGTCGGAATGCACGAGTCGTAGGTCCACCACAGCGCGTTTTCCTGTATAGTTAGCGAACCGTATTGACAAGTCCGTCATCTGGAATGTCTGCATCTTGTATAGATCTCACGCTATTGCAGGAGTACGTCTTGATTTAGATAGCGCAAACACTGTGCTTGTGGCCCAATAGCCCTTTACTTCATACCTCTCTTCAGATCTTGACCTGTGCCACTGTAGAATCCATCCAACTTGATCCTGATGAGGGAGGTGCAACACGTATGAGAGGAGGGGTACCAGCTGTAAGTACATGGAGAACTTTGGCCAGAGTAGAAGGACTTTACTCAAATAAACATTGTCCCATATCGATTGCAGATCACCTTGCCTGCTGGGTATCTGGGAAGTAGCGCTATCGGCGCCGCTCTTATCGCATGTGTGAGTATCCCCGCAAAGATATCCCTGGCCGCTCTTATATTCAGCCACCATATAGGGGTTCGACATTAATGCAAGCAAAGTGTACGTCCCCTTTAGAGATTAAAGTGTTCCGGCCAGGACTTCAATACTACACGCGTTTTCTGTACCAGTGCAACGTTGTGTTTAGCTTTCGGCTTCGTCATAACCCTCTGGTGGGCTCGAAAGTGATCATCCAACACATCCATCGGCCCCCTCAAGGCACTGATACTTTGATTTGGCGGTTCCCTGTTCAGGTCTTGGATTGCATATGTCACAATCGCGTTCTTTGCCGCATTATTTGTCGTGAGTTTTCCGTTTTCCCTTCAATTTAGTCATTTGGTGATGATTGCTCGAGTCTCTCTCTCCCTCCCTCTCTTCCTTGCTTAATGAAGATCTCCTGGCTTGTAGCCGATTCTGTGCCGTTGCGTTTTCTCGTGCTTTTCATCGGTGTCATGAGCTGTTTCTACGCAATGTGGGATATTATCGACGGTATGTCCAAGCATGTCTCACGCTTAAGGCGACATACGTCACTACACTGCAATCATAGGCCTTGACATCCATGGCTGACGGTCGAGGTTTACCTTTTTAGATACCATTGCACGAAAGCTGAACAGCAGTGATGCGTCAGAATACGCAGAAATGATTGGCTTTTTCGGACCGAGGGTATGGGGTGAGTTCAGACAATCACATGACGCCCTGCCGCGCCATCGCATGGGCTATACCAATCACTGGCCGATTCTCATTCGCGCTGCAACATTTTCGATTGATAGGAGTAATCTGGCTCTTCAATTCAGCTCTTTGTGAGTTCTCTGTTTGTCCACGAGGGTTAGTCATACGACAATTGACGAATTATTTGCGCTTTGCAGTCTTTGCCGCAGGTATTCTGGTGGGGTTAGCGGCCTTCAAAAAAGACTGGCATGAACAGAGAGAAGCGGTAATTATATCGAAAAGTTGAGAGAAGTGTCGACACTAATATGGCCCTGTCTACCTGCCAAAGGCCCAGAAGTTCTTGGGGGGTGAGAAATTTAGCTCATTACTCGTTGAATTATCAAAGACGACTGAGTACTGTGACATACTACTTAGGCACACCCTAGCTGGACTGCTTGTAGTGGCGCGGTTCCAAAGGAACACCTGTTATGAAGATAGTAAAGCAATGGGAATAGTGTCGACGTACAACCATTTTGTTCATACAGAAGTTGCGGAGAGGCGATACATCAACGTTACAACGATTACCAGTGGAGGCTATGCAGCCAAGCCATACATGTGGAATAGAGACGCTTCAGATCTGAAAATACAATGGGTTGAAGGAGATATACACATAAAACTAAAACGAGCTGGAATGAAAGATATGAAAACTTCATCAAACAAAGAACGAGTGTTTATAATACCAGGGTGACAGTAGCCTATGGAATGGTATTCAGTCAGAGGTTTCCAGAGAGAAAGAGTAAATAAGCCTACATGATGCAGCGTCTGCCAAAACTTCTCTGCCCAACTGGAAACAGTGGACCGTTTCCGCTCACGATCCGGATTTCTGGCTGCAAAAGCTGGGAGAGGTATCTCGATCCCGATGTGTTTCTCTACAGCGTCGGCAGTGTCCTTGATGGCGATGATCAAATGCTTCTTGGTTTCTTGGATCGCTTTGTCTATTTCAATCGTCAATTCCTGGAAATGTTGGTCGGCAACCGCGAACAGATCATTCAATTCGGATTTGACTTTGATCTTGATCGTATCGGTTTCTCGGAAAAATCTTGATCCCTGATCTGTAAAGAGCCGTCGGCCGCTGTTTCGAATACGAAGAGGTTTCCAGGTGATACTTCCAAGCCAATCACCGATGTAGACGAGACTATGATAAATGTCGTTGAACGCTTGATCAATAGCAGTAGTCAAGGCAAGGCTGCTCTCGACGAAGCTTGATAGGAAAGATGCGTTCTTCATCACATGGACCATAGATGGCGCACATCTATCGACAATAACGATGTGCTGGCAGGGGGTCCCCCTGACAGTGACTGGACAAGGGCTCGTTCTCGGCTTGGCTTCCACGCATCGAGATTTGCAGTTCTCCCTGGATAGAGTTCGATGTCGGCTGTATATAGTAGGGCTCAGGGGATTCGAATCCGTCAAACTAGAGGACATTGGTTCTCCCCGCTCGGTGGCGGAGGACATCGCTATCATATCCTTTCGGGAAGCGAGTGGAGTAGCTGCCAAGGTTACTGAGAAGGTTGGAAGGCTATCCCCGGCTCTGCTGGAAGTGAGAGAGGTCTGAACTGGAGTATTTACAGAAGCCCTGAAATCTTCAACCTGGGAACATTGATAGCATGCTGCACTTCCAGGTTCTTGCAATGCCGTCGAGCAGGTGACTAAGACCATGGTACTAGTGAAAGTTTCCGAAGCTTGATGGTCTCCGCTAGAACACTGCGTATACAGGGAGTTTTGTTGCAGAGACGACAGCCGAGTAAAGACCGCCATCATCAGGAGAGGCAACGCCACGATTGCTCTACGCGGGTTTAAGGTCAGCATGGGTCCATTACTCTCACCAAAGCAACATTTCACTCACATCTTCTTGACTTGCTCTAACCTACGGGAGTGCAACGGAAGGGCATTGTTTGCGGATGTTACCGTACGATGACTGTCTTTGCCCTTGACTGTAACATCCGAGGCCGACATGTCTTCTGTCTCTAAGAGGTCTCGACGAGACAGGGTGTCGGTGGAACGAGGCCCATCGAGAGACGTTGAGCTGAAAGAAAGTATTGCGTCCTCTGCACTGACATCCGGTTCTTGGACCATAATCAACCCCTGGGATCGAGCTAGCGACAACGCATCCAGCCAACTTTGATCGATGGGCCAGGTTGTTCGAGGACCGAGAATTCGTGCATCCACACTTTCAACAAATTCACAGAAGTCGTCTTGGGTGGGACTCATCGAACGCTGGGGAACGTCAGGGCTATTGGTCAAAACACTGAAATTCAATCGCTGATATCCGTTCTGGTCAGGATCGAGGACGCGTTGAGCGATTGATTCGATGGGATACTTGGAGTGCTGCTCCTGCTGTGACTGATGCTTCTTCCGTTGTTGCTTTGCATGTTCGTCGCTCCCGATGCCAGGGAGCTTTGGTTGGAGATAACGCTTTCCCCGCTGATTGAGCCTGTTCCCGAAGCCGATGAACTCGACCCCTTGCTTCGCACCTCGTCGACCGTGGAGAGGGTAGGTAGGAAAGGCATGATGAGCGGTTGATCTTGAAGTATCGCCTGAGTTTGTGTGGATTCGAGAGCTAGGTTCGGAAGAAGGTGCGGGGAGAACGATATAGTCGTCTTCCGATGATTGGTGGTCACTGCAGTCACGAAAATTATGATGCTTTGCGTCAGAGTGAGGAGAAGCATCGATCTGATCTCTAACTGTCAGCAAAGGAGACGTGGAGGTAATGGTGTCCGTTGATCCTACACCGAATTCGCCTGGAATCCGGGGGAAGACGAGTTCGACTTGCGAATCCTCGAGAGCTTCTGAAATCACTTGTTGAGCGTGATCGTCTGTTGATTGATATCGCGACAACTGTGTGAGATGAGCACGGGTTAAAGTTGATGCCCGGCTGTGTGAAGGAGTCCTAGCGTTTCCAAGTCCTCGAGAAAAGCTTCCTTGAAGGGTACTGAGAGTACTGTTAGAAGGAGTACTCTTATCGGGATCCGTCCAAGATTGGTCGGTCACATATTCATACATTCTCCCGTGAGTTGATACTTCCGGGTCGTCACTCTCGTACGCAGAGTCCGAGAATGGATCGATCTCGGAATCGCTATGTACCGCAGACGCAGTGTGCCTAGGAGAAAGTTCTCCCGTACTGTCCTTGTCGGCCTCGTCGCTCGAGGAGTCAAGATCTTCGAGTCGACTGCTGGTCACATCTTCGGAACTGACGGTTGCCCAGGATCCTTCCAGGTAATCCGAGGCCGAGACCGAGGATACGTCAATATCTGTGTCACTATCCTGCTGCGAAGGTGACTTTGGGCAGGTGCTCTCGCCCTTATCTGGCCCCGATCTCTCAATCTTTGCGTCTGCGGTGTCCATCTGTGCGTTGTGATTATTCCTCTTCATGGTCTAGGTACGTAGGGAGATCTGTTTTGACCAAGACAACTAGGTAACTAAGACCAAAGCTGGGATCAACTCGAGATTAGAAGCTCGCAAAGGGCTTACTGGTGCGAGAGAACAGGGTATTGCACCGATCTTCGACACGCAGGTTGGCTGAGCTACAAGTGTGATACTGATGGTCGATACGTGCGAAGGAACGCAGCGGCAACATGAGCATGCACACCAACTAGACAGTGACTGAGTGACTGGCTAGTGCTGATCAACGAGAGCGTCCCTTGAACACTGCTCACAACGATCAACCTCCTATTAAGTCAGCCGATCACGTTCTCCCACTGCCATTGCGCTACATCGCCAAGCGGATCCAACTACAGCTAGATGTTGGTCATTGACGAGTATTATATAAGTATGACTCTCGTATCTAGACTGCGCTTCCTCTTGACTGTTGCGGTTACTTCCGCCGGTCCCGAGCTACACAGGGAAGCTGCAGAGAAGCTCGCAGAGATAACGGTATCTTGCTGCCTTGCTTTTGTCAGAAACTCAGAATACATGAAGCGTACATGTCTCACATGTCGTCTTGGGGGCTCCACCGCTCGGGGGATCAGTAGACTCGGGTCAGGCACTACGCCATCACGCTCACTTTGTATTTCACGAAAGTTTATGACGGCAATTCCATCGTTGATACATCGTCTTGCCATGATAACTAACCCATAAATTCTTGACTGCTATGAAAGTGTGCTTAACCACCTCAATACAACGGCGACCCCTCCATTCACTGTGCAAAGTTGCGGACACGAAGACTGGGTCCTGCCCCGCCTCTCGTAATTCATCCTCCTTTCCAACGGAACCTGTTTAGCCTACATACTAATCACTCGCTACTTGGCTGTAACGTCCTGTAGCCGGATACCATCCTGACAACAAACGAGATCAGTCAAATTACTTATACTTTGACCGACCCTATTGAGGGGACTCGACTTACCGTATGAAACATTACCCATGTTGACGAAGGCTACCGTGCACCGGGTAAAGGGTCATCAGCACCAGAACTCTGCGATACTACCAGCCCCTAACGAACGGGAAGGAAAGCCCGGCAGGCAATACCTACTCCTGTCCTGTTCTTGATCACTTCCGCAACGATTCTGCTTTCATCCCGGCTTTTCTCCTGGGCAGCTGCGCCATCTGCACCGACGATACTTGCAGGTTGATGCCTCGCCGTCATTATGCTCCGCTCATACACATCCATGACGAATACGTCGGTACTCTTTTGCAGTAACACGCTGATGTCTGGGTAATAGGTAAAGGATGCTCCTAGCGGCGGTTTGATAGTCGTTGTGGAGAATGCCGACGCTGGAAATGTCGGTAGAGCCGAGACGGGGGTCTGAGCGATCTATAACAGGAGTACACAAGGTTAGCGATTACATTTATGCTTGCGTGAAGGCGGTCCGTACTAAGGCCAGAAGGTTGTATCGACGTGACATATCTTGCAGCCCTTCCATTAAAGCGTGTATCTCTGCATAACCTGTTAAACGAGCGGTAGGCAAGTGTATCAGTAGAGTTACCTCTGCCGAAAACCAGCGATTTGGCAGTTTACCTTGGGTCGTAGATCCTGTGATTAGCGGCGCTAAGAGATTGCTCAGCGTGTCGACGATAATTATTCTGACGGATTGGGGGGAAACAATATTTGTTTCGTCTATCATAGTAGCGCCGTGATTATCGTTGTCCATATCAACGGACGTGTTTGCTAGAGAGTTCTGAGACACAGCGGCCAAACAAGTTTGGTTTATCAGCAATCAGGCAAAGCGCTGAGGGGAAAAGGTGGTCCGTTTAACTAACAAAGGTAAGGGATCCTTCAATCTCCCGTAACACTGATCGTAACGCGTCCACATCGAAACAATCCACGATATTCAGTCTGTCCAGGACGCCCTCCGTATCCTTTTCGTAAGACCCGACGGGTCAATGTCTCTCCCGGGCTGCTCCGTATCACCGCAATCTGTGACTTACATCAACCGCAAGGGCTTGTAGAATCTGCTGTGCGCGGAGGGCGGAAAAGCTTGCTCGCGTATCGATCCAGGTGCAAGTGACGGACGGATCGCGGGACAAATGGCGTAGTACGATATGGAGCGACAAGAGCTGCCACGCGCAACATGTCAGTACCAAGTTAGCGAGCACCAGTATACGGGCAATATGGGGCAAGGTCGACTTACAGTCTTTCCAGTCCCACTCTTTCCGGTCAGCTCAATAATACCTCTCCCTTCAAACCCATGCAAGACTTCATCCAACCCTTCTAGGCCTGTGCCGTCCCAATGGAGATCCTGGATGTCGTCCTCTTCGGCGATCAACAGTTTCTCGGCTGCCATTGGGGGAGCAGCTTCGACAGCGAGGCATTGTTCCAGCAGTGTTCGATACGCAATGTCGAAATCTTGTGAGCAGAACGGCAAGTAGGTAGGTTCCTCCCGTGCGGACCGTAAGAACTGCGTCACGAGGCGGTATATGACTGCTTTTTCCGTAAATACCAACTGATCTGTGCTCTTGATACTGCCTTCTTCATCTGAAGCCCATGAGCGCGAGTCAGCTGGAGCCTTTGCGAGGGGTGGAAGGGGAGGATGTGGAGGCTAAATAAGACAGGACTTGCAGCGTACGAACCCAGTATACGCAGCAGTCTTACCACCTCCGGCGAGATGGGCTGTGCCAGCCGCTGGGCAAGCCTGCGCAGTCTCATGGTGGGGTTGGTTCATAAGCGGATCGTCAACGCCCGCCTTTATAGTTGATCTTAGCCCTATCCACTATGCGCGAGTTTGAAACCTCCACTTGCTCTCACGTGGGGCCTCGATGAGAGGAAGACGATAGCTTTCGTCATCCACCTTCCGAGTTGCCGGGGGAATTGGTCAGCCCCGGACCCAGCTCCGGACACTATATATACAGTGTTATACACTCATCGGGCCAAGGTGCTGCTATCACCCATCACAGTCACAAACAATGCCCTCCATCGCCAATTTGCCAAAGACATACAAGGCTGCCTTGCAGAGAGAAGCAGGCAAGCCTTTCGAGTTTATTGATGTCGAAATGAAGGAGCCGGGACCGGGAAAGCTGCTCGTCAAAGTCCTTGCATGTGGAGTCTGTCACTCGGACTCCATCGTCAAGAACAATATCATGCCGGTCTTGCCTCGAATTCCCGGTCATGAGATCATTGCAGATGTGGTAGCCGTGGGTGAAGGTGTGACTTACTTCAAGGTCGGAGACCGAGTGGGAAGTGGCTGGCACGGTGGTCACGATAACGAATGTGATTCTTGTCGATCCGGTGACTTTGTGACGTGCTCCAACGAGAACATCAACGGTTCGTTCATTCATTTCTGTACCCCACCCGAGTCATCCCTGTTTATAAATTACATCTGACTGCTTCAGGTATCATCTCCGACGGAGGTTACGCAGAGTACTGCACACTGGACGCTACGGCGGTTGCTCACGTCCCCGTGGAAGCTGATGTGGCCAAGACTGCGCCCCTTTTCTGTGCCGGAGTTACAGTTTTCAACGGCATGAGGAACATGGGAGGTGAGTGGACAGGAGCAGCGAACTCCTTGAACTTTGAAGCTCAAACCCATCAGATCTCGCCCAGTCAAGCCCGGAAGTACAGTCGCTGTCAGTGGTGAGTCGTTGAATCTCACCTCACCTCTCGACAGATCTCCTCGATGCTCATGGCAAGTTTTTCAATAGGTATTGGCGGTTTGGGACACCTTGCCATCCAGTTCGCCGCCAAATCCGGGTTCAATACCGTCGCCCTTTCCCAAAGCGACTCAAAGAAGGATCTCGCCCTCAAGCTAGGAGCTCATCACTATCTTTTCGGCGAGAACCTCGTAAGTTCTTTTTTTCGTTTAGCATTGCCAGCATCATGTGGAGTATCATAGTTGACTGATGAAGCCGCTCGCTTGTAACCCTTGTACAGGCTGAGCAACTTCAGAAGCAGTTCGGAGGCGCTCAGTTGATCATTTGTACCGCTCCTCACCCTGAAGTCATCGCCGAGTAATTTGAAATGACTTTCTCTCTCTCCGACTTTGCTCGCCAGTACTCATCCTTACTTTCTTACAGGTTACTCGAAGGTCTCGCCGTCAACGGCATCTTGCTCATGCTGGCAGGTAAGTTCCGCACTGGCTTCCTACAACCTCACGCTTGAATGCAGAAGTAAACCTGAATTTAAAACTTTAACTGTCTTCTCGGTATACAACAGTTCCCGAAGGTCCTTTAGTGCTCAAGAACCCAATCAGCATGATTGGAAAACGACTGTCTATTCGAGGCTGGCCCAGTGGTACCGCCAAGGACAGCCAGGACACGGTAGCCTTTGCGCAGGAGCAGGGCATTGAATGTCAAGTGGAGACTTTTGGCTTGAAAGATGCCAACAAGGCATACGAACAGTAAGTGTTCCGGAGCATATCTGCCTCCCTCCCGGTGTGTTCCACCAGCTGAATTATCTTTGTACCTCAGCATGATCTCCAACAAGGCTCGTTTCCGAGCTGTTCTTATTCCCGAACACAAATCCTAGATTTGTGGTCGCGGGGTCTCCAGTCAGATAGTCGCCGACGTGCGTTACAAGAGATTTCCTATGAACCGTTGTACTCTAATAAGCCTCAGTAGTCCGCCTATGGTCAGCAAACAGCATGCTTTCTCTGTAATGTCATGTAATTTGTCTCTGTGCCGATGCTGTTGCGGCTTGTAGTACAAGGCAAACCCCCTGATTTGTCCAGATACTCGGATGGGGAAGAGGTATCATTTACCAACCGGCAATTGCGAAATATCTATAAAGGGTAGACAGCAACCTTTGTCTCGAAGTCGTCCCTTTATGCGATCTTCGCGCAGAACTCACCTTAATACCATTGTACTCCCCTCATGAATAGTGATTCTCAATCTGTATATAAACAGATTATTGAGCTCTTCCAGGCTTGAGCATTAAGAACCATCCATCCTTAGCTTACTATTGATGCCTACTACTGGTCGTTCGATTCAATCCGAAACCAGTTTCAATTACTGAAGATTGCTATCGCACCTGAACCTGACATGTCGTTCATCTTCACTAAAGGAAATAACCAAGTCCGGCTTGAAGGCAAGGAGGGAACTCCAGGAATAACGATTGATCTTGCAACACCCTCTGGAAGGGAGGTTCACACAAACGACGCAAAGGCTATAGACACTGGAGCGCTTCCCATCCTTCGGTCAGTAGTATTTTCCCCTGATTTGCCTTCATATAGGTTTCTGCCAACACTCATGACTCTGTTCCCATTTCTCATCCGATCTGGGTATCATTTATTCAGCAATCACCTCCATTGGGTCACTGGTATACTGTTAGCTCTTTGCAGCTTGGCGCTCCTGGAGATCGCTAACGGTCAGTCGCCAGGTGATGAACAGTTCAATCACCACATTCATCTGACTTCTCAACTGCTAGACAACCGGCTCATGCCAACAGCCGACTATGTTAGCCAAATAGAACAATATGCCTATAAGCTGCCCATTGGTGATGCCATATACGATATGAGCTGGTTGGCAATTTTGACTTCAGGATGGCTGCTCACGACTTCTCTCGAAGGGACGTTGTGCCTGCTCATTCCTGGGGACATAGCATTTCTGAACATGGCGGCTGTGGAATGGGCCATGTCCTCTGCGCTTGCTGGCAATTGGTTTTACCAGACATTCAAACATGGCCGAATCATTCACTTGCTTTGGTCGTTGAATGTCGGCGCCGACGATTCCAAGACGGTCATCTATTTCGTCGGCTACCTATCTGTCTCTATAGCTGGTCTGCTGTTCCTTAACGCCTTCTGCATCTTCGACGGTTGCTGCTGCGTTGCTTTGCAGCAGGATGTCGGATTCTTCCAGGTAGCGATGACAAACCTCAACGCTCTCGGTCAGTCGGACGACGAACTTCCTGCTGAGGATCTGCTTCAACAAGCGGAGGAAGGTTATGTCGAAATGACTGTTGAAAAAGGTTCACTTCATGCATGATCCTGAGTGCAGCGGACGTCGATGTGATGACAACGAAGAGCCCACCTCAGCTTGGGAGTATCATTGTAGCAGTGTCGCGTTCGCTGTACATGCGCCTGTAGAGGAAATCGCGGGCAAAACCCAAAACGTGATCGGTTCGACCACTGTTGGTGAACCAAAGGCTCTCGCAAAACCGGCAGGCTGTAGTGTTATATATGCATTAAAAGCATTTCCGAAACTTTACTTGCGTGACGCTTATCCCGATATTTTGCTATGCTGCTGGCATGCCTGCGGTCCTTCGTATTAGCTGACGAACGAAGTCAACTTATTATCTCTGAATTTTTACGAACTGTTTCTCGGAGCCGACCGCATGGAACATAGCGACCTCGCAGAACCCTTTCGTAAATTCAGCCAACCGGCCCTTCCAACGGTCCATAACCACCATGCTGCAAGAAAAGGAATCGTCAACCAGCAACAGGAACCACCCAATCGGCATAAAAGGTAAACCACAACCTTTTCTTCCGAAGAGCCCTTTATATTGATTTACAAGGTTGTATGGCGTGTAATGCATGTGATCTTGGTCTGTAACACTAACAATGGTTCTTTGCGTTTTAGTCTAACTCCTCGGTTTCAGACTTTTCCAAATCCTTCACTTTGGCCTGCAAACAATCAAAGAATGACATGATGAGTATGGCTTGCATCTCAAGGACATATGCCGTCGAATTACCTCAAGCTGGAAGAGATAATCGTCTCTGACGAACGGGTACAAATGTCGAACCGACTCTGCCAACCTGTACAGATAATCCTGTTTAAGAACCCAGGTCAATAGAGCACTTATATACTGTGTCAAAACAGCTTACCCGGTTTGGCCCTGAGGGCCCTTCACATGACAATATCCTCCGTGCAAGCTGATCTAACGTTTCATGACCCACTGCAAAAAGGGAAAGCTTAGCATGAAGCGGCTTGTGACCTGTGGTAAGAAGTTGCGCACCAAAAGCCGGGTTATCAAGGCGTCCAATCCAAATTGTAGCCTGTGGAGGGTACAAGGGTTTTCCAACTCGTGCTTCCGAATGCACGGATACAGAGCGAACTCACTGCAGGGACCACAACAATTTCCTCTTGGCTATCTTCTGCTATGCTAAAGACAGGTACTTCATGCCACGTATATCCATTTTGCTCTCGAATCTCTAGCATGGTTGAGGACGATTTAATCAATTAGGAAATTCAAAATGCATTGCAACTCCGTCCGCACCCAGGTAATTTCGGACTTCCTCTTCGTATGCAGGATCTATCCGATAGACAACTCCCCAGACGTAGTCATCCGACACAGCGTCAGGTGGCTAAATCATTTGTCCGTAATCAGATGTTTTGATACAGGTGAACTTGACGAGAGGAGACGAACTCACGTCCCCGGAGAGCTTGTGCCAATCTTTCGCTTCTATGACTGTGACCACTCGGCCAGGTCTCTCAGGCACACCACGATGATCAATAGAGGATTGTGCAAACCTGCGAAGAACACCTTTTACGTAGCCTCTCTTTCGTTCGATAGCATGAGGTCTAGAGAAACCGTGAGCTGATAAAGACAGTACACAACTGCAGAACAGGACTCACGGTGGTTTCCAAATCAAGGAGCCGTAGCCGAAAACCCAATACATGGTCCGTTGGAGCGTGTTTCGGTCTCGAAATGTGAAGGCCGGCTGATATCTGCTGGCCAAGCTGTGTTGGATTGAGGCTAACTGGCGATCAAGGTGTGGAAAGAAGAGATGCAAGCCAGATCGAAATGCGACGCAGAAATCAAAACCCACGTTCCCATGACGAATCGGGTGTTTACGAAGATGCTGTGAACGGTAATCCCATGTCATTTTGGACTTAATTTGGGAATTCGTCATCCCCCGGGCTGCCGAATTCCGACTGGACGATGGTGGCCGTAGCTGACTGAGTTGGCATGTCGAGTATTCCAAGCAGAGGATTTCAAGATCGGCCTGTTTTCTTCAAAGGTCTCCCCCACAGAACCCACACCAAGAAAACGTATCTCTCAAGATGTTGACCAAGACTACCACTCGAACTCTGAACACCTCCATCCGAACCGCTGCGTTCTCCAAAATGGCTGCAGCGCGGGCTCAACACACTCTTCCTCAACTTCCGTATGCATACGATGTACGTTCAGAAAGATTGCAGTTTTGGAAAAAGGGAATCTTGAGAGCTAACTACATATTCGGCATTATCAGGCTTTAGAGCCCAGCATTTCCAAGGAAATCATGACTTTGCATCACACCAAGCACCATCAGACTTACGTCAACGGTTTGAACGCCGCTGAGGAGTCGCTCACAAAGCTTCAGTCCCAGGAAGCATCTCCGGAAACCATCAAGGCCGTGATCAGCCTTCAGCCTGCGTTGAAGTTCAACGGTGGTGGACACATCAATCACTCCCTTTTCTGGAAGAACCTGGCCCCCGCCGGTTCGGAACAAACCAAGCTTCCCGCCGGCAGCAAGTTTGCTCAGGCTGTCGAGCGAGATTTCGGAAGCTTGGAGAACCTCAAGAAGGAAGTCAACGCCAAGACTGCCGCTGTCCAGGGTTCCGGTTGGGGATGGCTCGTATGTCGTCGAGAATCCCATTGCTCTGATTGCGTATGTGAGCTAACTGTTCCTTCGCGGCGCGGGGGTTGCTAGGGATACAACAAGACCACGCAAAAGTTGGAAGTCGTCACTACTGCCAACCAGGACCCTTTGCTCTGTAAGTTGAAGCCAGACGACTTGATGCCGTGTGAAGAAAGACTTAGACCAGGTCAATACCATAGCTCATGTCCCTATCATCGGTATTGACATTTGGGTGAGTCACGGAATATATACCTAACGTTTGGCAGACACTGACGAGCGCTGCAAACCTTTTCACAGGAACACGCGTAAGACTATGGGTCTAAGCTACTTGTCGTTAGCAGAGAAACTGATATCCTTTATTCCCCTATACTTTAAGCTTCTACTTGCAATACAAGAACGTGCGTTTTCGCCTGTGTAACTGCTATCCATACTGCGCATGCCTCTGACGTATTTGTCCCTTTTTCATGCTTCGCCGCATACAGGTCAAGCCTGATGTAAGCTACTCTCATGCCGAATCGCTAAAACATTCTAGCTCACTTCGTTTTAACGATACAGTACTTGAACGCCATTTGGAACGTGATCAACTTCGAAGAGGCCTCCAAGCGATACGACGTAGGTTTCAGGTTTCTCGAATAGAATTGCTAATATTCTCAACTCGAACGTGATTCTTACTTCTACAGGCTGCCCTTTAACTTGAAATCGCAAATGAGATGTCTTACAGGCTGTCCTTAAGTTCGAGATCAAAAATGAAATAACTAAGTTACGATAACACTTTATGGTGTGGAAGAGATGACATACATATTTGATGTGATACCATGGTCGTTGTGGAGACTTCCTTAGTAGCCTCATAACAAGAGGAGACACACTCGTAAATTACACATCTGGATTATAGGAGTGTGGTCATTCTAAAAACGAAAATTTTCGCCAGGACAAAGTCTGCGCGCTGATCGGATATGAGTCGAGAGTCAGGAAAGTAGATTCTACATGTCCGATGTGGTTTCAGCATTCAGGGCGGTACCAGGTCTAAGTACTCTCATTCTGTCGACGTGTTTAATTACATATTCATACCCTCCTGACGCATCAGACTTGAGATCCACTTAGCCTGCGGGCATAATCGACTGTAGTTCCAACTGCTAGACGCCCAAATTATGTAGCACAAAGAGCAAGGCATAGTTGCGCTTACAACGAAACTTGACTGGCATGTTCAGCTTTGTTACGTTAAATGGCAGAAGTCTGACCATGTGTCGCTTCTGCGACTACTTCTGCCTTAATTCTGTCCGCTCCGTCATGTGGATAGGAGTCGACTTGTCACATCGCTGACCGGCTACCAACCTTTCCAACTCCCGCTCAGGCTGAAGAACAACGCAATCGGTTATTGTCGCTCTTACGGCTGGATTGTGGATGCGCTCACTATGGTATACTAATGTGTGTTCTCCATGGAACTCGGTAAATTCAGCGGAAGGGTATAAAGCAAAGCTTTCGGAAGGATAGATTCTGTAGTAAAGAGCAACATTCTCAGACATGAACACTGGCGACGCCTCCACGAAACACACCCAAAATTCCTCAACTTACAAGACATCGCCAATTCTGATAGCACTGGTCGCACGTCGGTAGATGCCATGTCGATAGACACCCATCGGGCCGCCAAGTATTGGAATCCGGCGTCCGAGCTGTATTGGCGCCAGATGTTGTTAACAGGCTGTCACTTTATAAAAAAAGCAAAAAGGCATTGGACCGCCCACAATACTCCGGGTCCGGTGAGATCCAGCTGTTATTCGAGGGAGAGAGTCAGAACCTATCCTTAGTCGTCAAGCAGTGTCTTGGAGGAACCAACAATGTCCATTAGCTTTTACAGGGTTAATCTCTGCTTGCTACCGTCGGGGTGCTTCGCCAGGTCATGGTGGCCAGCCGCTCTTTCCCCTTTGTATGTCTCCCAAAATGCGTCTCAAAGTGTCTAAGAGTACAAAATGCCCTGGTGACGCCAGAATGGCTGACTAGTCCACCATCTGGAAGTAGTGATATCAGTGCAACTAGGCTGATAGGCTTGACTCACTCGCCTCTAACCTTTAACTCACCTTTGCGATCTGCAAACTTCTCGAAACAGAGTAGTCCCTTTAGCGTCCCTGATCAAATAAGGGCTCTCAGTCCTGGTCTTCTTCCATTGAGACAACCGGGGCAGGAGAGTCAGAAGAGTCGATCTCGTACTTGGCTGCTCGATTTTCCATAGCCTCAGGTGGAGTCGTTGGTGGGACATAGTCCCGATTGCCCAAGTGCGTTCGGTAGTCTGTTGCTCTGGACCTAGTCTGGGAGGGAGGATCGTACATGTGCCGGAATAAGGGAGAGGGTGGGAGCCCGTGAGGTCTTTTAAATCCCAATGCGTCTGCTGGATTCCCGGCCATTCCCGTTAAGGTCAAGCACAAGCTGTGTCGGCATCGGTGTACAAACCTGCATGTACGCGCCGTCAATGATGAGTCGTCGAAACAGAACCATGCTCCTTAAACCCCTTCCAACATTATGATAAGATACCTGCATGATTAGGAGGACTATTAGAAGCCGATAGCTTGCGCCGTAAATTTTATCGGCTTACTTGAAAACGTCACCTGCGGGACATGAGGGAAGTCGTAAGCCTTCGTTATCTCTTTATAAGATTGAGTCAGTGCTGACCCCGAAGGACGCCGTTGTGAATCTCTTTATAGAGCTCTTGAATGAGCGGAGCATTTTTATATACTAAGGGGCCCTCATCGCCACCTTCGCAACCGCGGAACATCTTGGTTATCCATCGAGATATATCGCCATTGGTGAAGGCCTCTGCTCGCCACCCATCTTCCGAATTAAGGTTTCCCACCTGAAGAAAATCTCTGGTACGAAGGCTCTTTTGAAGCTATATGTATAGTATGAGGGATGTGGTGAGGCGTTATGGGGTCCTCCGTTTATTGGCTTGCATCTTCTGCTTAATTCAACAGGTCGAGCAAAACGTCAAGCCTTTCTCGGGCGCGTTATTGCATGATTGAGATCTCATTCGAGCTGCTATTCCGTCGTCAGTCTTTTTCTTCCCACCGCTGTTTTCGCTTTACGAGCTAGAGTGACGGGGTCGAAGAACTGATGGTAAACCCCTTTCGATTCGCTTGCGTAGTTGCTCCATTCGACGTCGATTTTCGATGCAGTTGTTTTGAACACTTCCTCCTGCGTGAATCAACTTTGCATCAGAGAAAGGCGTCTCTCCACAACCTATGTGAGGCCTGATCGTTAAGAACCGGGATTGACAGGAATGATTCAGAACTCCTGTTGTTGTCGGAAGAACAGAAAGACTCCGTAGATGGTCAACAGGATCATGAGGCCGAGGAGCGCAAGGCAGGCGTATTTTTCGTACACCCAGTGGATCGTGGCCCCATAGCTCCATGCCCGGGGATCATGGAAAAAGCTGGCCCTCCCAGGATTAGCGAGGATCTACTAATCATTCGTCCATGTGATAATACATATTGTTGAAATCGGAGAGACGCTCTTTATAGGCAGCATGGAGTCAATGGGATTCCGTAGTGGTATTGCTGTTGAATACATGAAAGGGCAACACGACTAAAAGGATCTTCGGAAGGATGCTGCTTCAATCACGATTGGACACTTTCTCAAGGGCTGATAGCCGTATACACCTGTTTGGGCAGGTACAAAGTTGGTCAGCAGTGCGTCTCATCGTTGTGCTCCGGCTGTTGGCGGATCGCTTGGGGACCTCTTACTATCTGCGTAGCTCCTGCCGTCTTGCCGACTGGGAGTCGCCATGCTACCGAGCTTGCTATCGTCACGGCGATCCGTCTCTGATTCTTTCCACCTGTTCTTAGCGATCTAGCTTCTGCTTCGCGGATTCCCATCCTCGCCTGAAGGAGGGATGAAGAAAAGCGTCATCATCATGTCTTGCAGCGTTTCAAAGGATGGCAGACAGAAACCTATATTGCGTTTCATCTACCAGTATCTGTGATCTGCACATTCTCTGTCGTGACCCTTCTGTGTCACTGCGGTATTACTCCTATCCCCTTGATGATGATGGACAAGGCTCGAAACAGCGGAAGGTGACTGTGGTCTTTGTCTTCCATCTCTTTCTCTACTCTACATAACATGTTTGCCACCAGTTATTGAGGCAAGTCGTATGTCAGGTCGCTGATCGAAGGCTTTCCGTCCAATCATGTGACAAACTTCAGATGAAATAACCAGCTGAAGAACCCCGCCGATCTGCTAATTCTAGCAGCTATCGTCTGTCACTGCCGTACAGTTTCATTCCGTGGGACAGGCCGCGAAGAAACGAAAGATAGGGGTCTGGCATGAGAGCTGAGCAGCATTTGCGACTTTTTTCAAGCCATCTCCTCGCCAACCCTCATCCTAAGTTATTGCTGGATTCCTGCCACACCGAGACCGCATTGACGCCTGCTGTGCCAACCAGTTCCACTTATGATCAATAACGACATCCCCCTGTCTGTGAGTTACTGTTGTGTCAAATTGAATGCCAACGCACCGCTCGCAGCTCATATCACTCTTTGCAAGCTGACAGACAGTATTTAGGAGACTGCTACCCAGTATTGCAACATCCTAAACTGCAAGAATCACCCATTAGAAAATTACAACTGTAAGCGAGTCCTTACAGATGCATGAGCGTGATACTGAGATCTCCTATTTCATAGGTTGTCCACAAGGTCGGAATAATTTTCGGTACGACATCTCGATACGTAGCTCATCGGGGTGACTTGACACCTGATACGCCCTTGAAGCCTCATCACACCCGACCTATCCCTGATGTCTTCCTGGTCCTCCACTAATACTAGTAGTGATGGGGACAACCATCGGCCAGGATATTACGAACACGACGACGCAGGATTGACATCGGAAGAGCAGGAGAAAATACCCGGATGGGCGAATTGGTCGATGCGTCTAATAAAAACACACGGCTGTGATGGGGTGCGTGCCGCGAAGAGTTCGACGATTTCGAACACTCTATTAATCCTCACGCTGTCGTCCCCTACTCAACGAACCAGATGATAGCCTATAACGACCTTATCGACGAGATGCGAGCTGAGTTCTTGCGAGGAGCAGTGATTGACGAGATCATGGCGTATATGCAGGTCAATGGGATGGTGAAGATCACCCAGGCAACAGACGGCCTATGGGTTGAAACGTTATAAGGCAATTCTGACAGGTCCGCTATTGACTGTGCTTTACAGTCCTCTGGTGTGTTTACCGTTGGCGAGACGCACAGCTCGATGCCATAGGGCTGTATCTTGAAGTAGACCGCCATGTTCATATCCCGCCGAGTTGATTGTATACCGCTGTTCATAAGCGGCATACGCACAAGCCAGTCGTGGTGCATGAACCCAACCCTATTTAGAGTGCTTTCAGCTGTAAGCTCCTTTGTAGTGCCTTCGCTGCCTCGAACGCGCTCGGAGCATTCGCGTCTTCGTCGTCTTCGATTGCTTTCACGAAAAGTAAACAAAGCCTGCAGCATTCTCCTTGGACTCTTCCTAGCTATGTAGTTTCAGTATACCGCCGAGTAAACTGACGTAACGAGCTGAAAGCCCGGTTTGACAATACAGACACCCCAACAACTGATAGTATACGTCACTAGCTCTAGCGATGTCGGCCGCAGTGGCCCGCATACCCGTGATCAACACAGGCAAGAGCACCCCGAACAGCAACGTTCTTTCCGAAAACGCCTCTGATGGATATAGCAGATCCAACAGGCCCGCATCATCGGCAGCAGCCAGCTCAAGCTCATATGCCATCGGAATGGCAATGAATGCGATATCAGCGGGACCTAAACAGCTGGGGGTGGGGAAGGACAGTGCATCAATCAACCATGAACATTTGAATGGCATTCCGAGTCCCGGATCAGAGGACCGTATGAAGGGCAAAGAAACCGATGATAGGGCAAAGTCAAAGGCACAGGTCATGAGGGAGTGGCGACAGAGCCAAGGTAAGACTTCGAAGTACCTATTCTGAATGATTACTGGTCTCATTCCCTCATGTATGCTGCTAGGTAAAATACCTCGAGACACAGATCTGCTTCTGCGCGATATGCTCTACCTTTTGCAAGGGATCGACGGGAAGTATGCCCGCTTCTCGAAAAAGTCGAGATTCGAAAAACAGAAAGAGATCAACCCGTATCTAGTCGATAAGCCTGTAGCCCGCCCTGGTGTGAAGTCGGGCAAAGGCCAGGAAACAAAGGTTGACGTATTCACGGACGACGAGGAGATCAGAGGAATTGATTTCGTGGATCCTGATGGACAGGTGAGTACGAGTACGAGTACGAGTACGAGTGTGTTCCACATTGCGTTTCCCTGACTTTGCTTTGCCTCAGCCACATTATGTGTCTCCAGCACTGCAGATGATTATCGTGCAACTGGCTGAGCTAGGGGTGCTGTATCGAAGAGTATACAACTATATCCAGAGCAAGCAGGATCCCGCGATGCAGGACCCGCTACAAGAAGCAAGTATGACGGAACAGGTAAGTGAGCAAGGAAGATCGTTTTTAGAATTATCCTGACTGCCGAGCTTTACATTAGAGTCTATGCCATTTCCTGGAAAATGAGCTAGACGACTATCTACGGCTTCTGACGACACTCGAGGAGGAAATGCATAAGGATGATGCTATAATGCCCGGAGATCAAATGCGGAATTTTGAGCAGGAGTCACCGTCAAGCCCATCTTCCTTGGTTGTCCAGCAAGTGCCAACAGAGCGATCAGGGATGACTTTTCAGAAACTGGCATTATGGGCAAGTGATTTCATCCTAAAAGTACGATTGATGAGTAGTGTTGTCGCAGAAGCCAAAAGTATGCACCTTTCACTTTTCCAACTAGTCGGGGGAATGTACGCCTTACTCTCAAATCCATTTACAGAAACCAGAGGAGGGGCTTTGATCTCTACTATTTACGTATTTACTACGCATGGGGACCCTTTTACTCGCGACTACTCGAATCGTATTCTAGACGAAGTCAGTCAACATTTCCATTAGCCCTTTTGAATGTTATTCGCGACTGACTGCCCCTTGTGAATGATCTGGCCAATTTAGGTATCGAAACCGTTCTTCTTATCCTTACAGCGCTGGATATCTTCTGGAGTTTTGCATGACCCGTTCAACGAATTCTTTGTTCAAGTAAATCCAGAAACAAGGGGCCAGCATTTTGGCCGGGTCGCGTTGCGTGATGATATGGGCTTTGGCTATAGAGGAGACGTGTCGAGCAGGAACGACATAGCCTATACATTATGGGAAAAACGGTATATCTTCAGAAAAGAAATGCTGCCAATCTTTTTGAACGAGGACTTTGGCAAAAAGGTTGGTTCAAATCATGTCTTGCGCTCTATCGCCGTTTCAGTGACTGAAGCTCTTATGACTGACATTACACAGATTTTCTCCACCGGCAAAAGTATCAATTTCATCCGGTATGGATGTCGTGATACCGACTGGGACGTGACCGAAAGACAACTCGCTGAAGTTGGAAAAGGTCTGTCGTGTTTGATACTTAGATGCCTCATGCGATTGGAGTTGACGAGGCTTCTTTTAGTGTTGACTCACAACGATATTGCCGCCTTGGAATCCACAATTGATCTGACCTATAAAATCGCCAGCAAACGCTTACTTGATATTTTCTTCGATCAATATAACCTGATGGACCATTTGCAAGCTATTAAGCGGTATATCTTGCTAAGCGCTGGTGACTTTGCGGAACTGCTACATCGTAGCCTCAGGTATGTCCATTCCCCCATATTTCAGTCGTTTCCATACGCAAACTGATAGCTCTCGATATTCAGCCCAAGACTGGATCGACCCGCAAGCAAACTCCTTCGACATCATCTGACTACCGACATAGAAACAGCCATTCAGGAGAGTAACGCCCGGTTTGAATCTCCGGAAATATTACAGAGGCTTGACGCGCGTCTCCAGACTGCGAAGCCCAATGATTCCGGCTGGGATTGTTTCGCTCTCGAGTACAAGGTGGAAGCTCCTATCAATGCTGTACTGGATGACAAGGCTTTGGCATCATACGATGATCTATTCAGTCATTTATGGAGATTACGGAGAGTTTCAACTAAGCTGCAGAGCAACTGGCTGGCACATACGTTTGCTATCCGTAGGTATAAACATCTGAAAGGTAAGGGCATGTCTCAATTTCCAATGAAAGTCCATTATCTGATATCCTTGATTTTGGCCTGCCTCCTCTAGAATTCGCCCGAGTATGGCATCAAAGCAATATCATTCAAGCCCAGATGGTGCATTTTATGAGTGAACTCCAGGCGTTCTGCCACCTCGAGGGAATCGCTGTGCCTTGGTCCGAATTCGTGAAATTCTCCGAACACCGGAATGGAGATTTGGACGAATTGATTGCGGCGCATCGCTCATATCTGCGAGCCGTTAGCAGCAAAGTTTTGTTGCGCAGCAAGAGTCGAGAGGAGGTAAGATCCCCAATAAAGGATTTTAGATCGCGTGAAACTCAACCCCTGCATAAACAATAGGAAGCCCTCTTTGACGTTATTGAAACCGCACTAAGCAAGATCATGAGTTTCGCAGAAATCAGTGTAGGTACCGCATGAGACCTCGGCGAACAATATACTGAGATCAGAGTCAATCTAGAATCAACTTTATCAGCTAACAGTCCGGGAGTCGGCAAGACTTGACAATAAAAAGATGGCGGAACGAGTAAGCCACGTGCTATCTGCTGTAAGCCAGTAGGCGTGACTGACGGTAGCTTGACACAGGGTATCATAGCGTTGAGTAGCATCGACAATGCAGATCAAATTAAACAAGAAAGGGAGACACTTGAGCGGCGACTACGAAGATGCGGCGAAGATTTCAAGTCGACCCTGCAGGAACTAGTCTACGGGCTCGGCACTCATTCCAATTCCGAAGTCAAGTTCCTTGGGCTAAGATTGTCCTTTAACGATGTATACGCCATGCGCAAAACGAAGGCAAAGATAACGACCCGAACGGAACCGCAGATTAGAAACAGCAAACAGAATCTATAAAGCACGACAACATTGCAATCGTTGTAATAGGGAACATAGGGATACAACATCGGTCCATCACATGTATTACCAATTGTTCTTGTAAAGAACATTGAATCATCCACGCCGTGATCCCTTCTTCTTGTTGGTAAGCGATACCCGAGAATTCGGGTTTTTCTGCTTAGTTGCCTTGGACAAAGGCACGTAACTGAATGGATCAGCTTGTCCGACCCGCTTGACGTCGCCTCCAGCACGCTATGGTTGAGAAGGGTTTGCCAATCAGCTGAGAATTAAAGACTGCTAAGAGATCTCACATACAGTCGAACGGAACTCTGAACCAAGCTTTTCGACATCTTTCTTCGCCTTCTTCTTCTTGGAAGGTTCTTCAGCCATGATGTCGTGAAGCACGTCTGTATCGTTCTCTTCCTCAAGGGCGCGACCTCGCTTGGTGTTCTTGTTGAACTTCAGGCGGCCCTTGTCATCTCGTCGCATGCCGTCAACCGAAGTCAATGCTGTCTGATAAGCGGAGCCAGCCACTACGTCACTTGCGGAAGGCTTCTGTTGTTCCGCTTCCGATTCTGATTCATCGATGACCATACGGCCGGTATCTTCGTCAACCTTGAATGCTGCGGCATCTTGGCCTGGACGTCGACGCTTCTTGGCCGAGGGATCCATAGCTAAAGCAAGCGTTATTAGTTGGAGGAATTTGAGCCTATTGACGAAAATCGCTACCTACTACTAATCTTGCCAGCGATAGATCGATCAAGCAGATCCATTGGAGCATCCTCATCCTCGCGCAAGTAGGCAGAGTTCTGCTTGTCACGGCGTGCGCCTTTTGTGTTCTTTGCAGCCGGCTTGGCCTGAGTGGTTGTTTCCTCATCACTTTCTTCCTCGCTAGCGCTGCCATATAATGCGTCTTCGAACGCAGATCCGGTAGTTTGTTTACGTGCTTGTTCCTGTTTTGTACGTAGAAGATAAGCAGGTGTAAGACACGTACGTTAGCAACATCACAAACCTCATCTTCATCGCCATCACCAGCTTTAGCAGCTTTCTGTCTCTTCGCTCTGTCCTTCTTCTTTTTGATATGTTCCAAAACCTTCTTTTCGTTGCCCTCTCCGGCGCATTTATACACATCGTCGTATCCGAACTTGCGAATCATTCGTTCGAAGATATGAACTGTCTTCAGCTTGAAATGATTCTTATGATCGTGCACCCAGTTTAGTAATGCAGGAACTAGGCGCTTGAGATGACCTCGAGGTATTTCCGCCGGAAGGGAAACAACGGCAACCTTCACGAATCCTAGAGCAGACTTGACGATTTCCCGGTTTTTCGCTTCCAAGAACACCACAACTGTTTCGATAAGATCGTCCATAGTGGATCGCGAGATATGATCTATATTTACACATGATTAGCTTTTCTTTAGCCAGAAATGATTTAGCAAACTTCATACCTTGAAACTCGAATATCAACCGAGACAACGCTGTGATTGTAGCACTAATCATATGAGGAGTTGTACCAACCATACCAGCTGCTACGATCTTGATGTATTCCTCGATGTTTGCAGTAACTATGGAGCTGACAAGTCAGCAGTTGAAAATGAGTATTCTGTTGAGGACATACCATCCGCGATCGGCTGCATATCTGCGTCAACTCCTGCCTCGGCGGCATTATCCGCTTTGTCGTCATTCGTCTGGGGCTCATCGGCTCCTCCCATAAGGGATTGTGATATGGTTCCTCCTTCAGCCATTTTGTTCCCGAGAGCCACCAGCAAGTCATACGCAGCATTTCTTGCCTTCTCGCTGACTTCCTTGGTACCGAGAACTGCTTCAGTGACGAGAACTAGTACGACATGGAGACGTTCTTTCGGTAGTTTTGGCACAAGTGCCGTCAGCAGCAGCATACGGTCCTGTTAGCGAACGAAGTGTTAGTTACGTGCGAGTGTCTTTTGAACTGGCAATGAATGCTTACCCGCTGCGCGCCGACTCCGACATTGGCACTCAAGTCAGCCAACTTGTTCACGAAATGGTCCACAGCTTCACCCTGTAGAGCCGGTGCTGCCTTTTCGCTCTCGATCAACTTGGTCAAGATCCGGTAGCACTTTTTCTGTATCGCAGCATCGGTATTCTCGATCAAATTACCGGTAGAAGCGGCATTGAACAAGGCAACAGCGGTAGCGGCAGGAAGGTGCGGGATCAAAATGATGAGAAGATCAAGCATCGTATGAGAGACCGGCGGAAGTGAAGGATCTTGTTGCTTAGCAGGCGATGTCAAAGCGTTGGCAAGCATGCCAGTAACTTTATTGTACGTGTCCGTAACATCCTGACGACAAAGACGTATGAGTAAATGACAATCTTTACTCCAAGGGAATCGCTCACCTTCTCTGTCATGATGCTGAGCCATTGTCCAATAACATCACCAACCATTCCCCTCTGCTCACGGGCTACCGAACTAAACACGTTAAAGAGTACTGCAAGCATCTCACCGGCGAAACCCTTGAGATATGCTACACTCTGAGCCGCGTCTTGCTGATCGACACCGAAACTGGCTAAAAGCTCTTCCGAGGTCGCACCAGATCTGGAAAGCGTCTGCATTGAAGTGACGAGTGTGCTAAGCGCTCGAAGGATAGGCGGTCGGAGCAAAGGCTGGGTGTACAGCAATTGCGACAGGAGCTGAGCAAATTGAGCAGTGAAGCCCTACGGTGGAAGGAGATCGATGATGGTTAATAACACGCAATGTTGTCCTAGATCACAGTACATACCTCACGGAGATCTCGAGCGAGGTCAAGGAATCCAGGTAAACAATCCCAGATTTGGCCAATCAACACTTCCCACACCTTGGCCTCAGCGGCCCGACCACCCTCACTAGCCTTTACCTTGCGATCGAATAATCTCTGCGATAAAGGCACAAGATTGTTCACAAAGTATCCAACAGAATCATTGGTGATTCGCTCTCGCATAATGGGTAATAAGTGCGCTCGACCTGGCTGGGGAGGCTTGCCGGAACTAAAGGAACATATAAGAGAAATAAGTTCACATTCGACGGCACAAAGTATCTGCAAATACGTACGCATCAGGCTCGATATTGAGCGGCAAGGATTCGAGAACTGCCTCAACGCCCATGACTTCGAACGCGATGCCAATGACATCGTCAACCTTTTCTTTGTGCTCGAAGCTGGGTTGAGATCTCAAATCTGCAATCTCGACAAAGAGATCTTTGATCAGAACGTAGGCAGCCGAGTCTCGTTTCGATTTGATACCCTGAGATTCTGCAGATGCGCGGTATCGAAGTCGGCTGATAAGAGCAGCGAGGATTGGCAATAGGTATTGTAACAGTAAAGGTTGGGTAGTCATTGCCTTCTCGAGCTGATTGATGATCTTGGTCAACAAAGGCGGTTTCATCTTCTGCCTTTTGGAATCTAGACTTCCTCCCTGATTTTTATATTCGACGGCACGCGCGATCATGTCGTCGGAAATGCAGTATCGAATCAGACCCTGCGATCCCAGCCCTTGAACGGCTTGACGACGGGCTTCCGGGGCGGAAGCAGGTGCGACTAGTATCGAGGACCAGAGCGTTGTCCACGCCTTTGAGAAGAACTCGTTTGAACAGAGATACGCATCTTGCTGTGAAAGCTTGATCATACCCGACGAGAGAGCGGTAATATACTCGATCTGATCCTGTGGAGCTGACGAATGAGGAGGATTTGAGATGAGCGCATTGAGAATGACGGGCAAGTTGGGTAGCTGATTGGGGATTGTAAGAGGCGTATCGTCATCTTTTGCGGGAGGTGGCGAGAGTAACAACGCGAGCAAGGAGTAGATTTGCGGGGTAAGGTGAGGAAGAGGTGGCAGGGCGAGTAGCAGCGTGCACAGATCTGACAGATGCTGAAGCGCAGAAGACAAGGGGTTAGACAGCTTTCACGAGCAAGCTATAGGTGCAGCGCATACCTCTTCGCCCCACACGTTGACCCAACCTCTTAACCCCTGAATGACCCAAATAGCACGCTTTCCTTCCATATCCTCAGATCCTTGCATGAGAGCCCCTTTGACGCCCGCGAACTTAACCTTTTTCGCCTGAGCCTGGGAGGTTCCACCTTTGACCTCTTCATTGAGTACGCTTGCAACCCAGTCTCGCGCTCGAGGAAGGTAGGGGTGATCACCGGCAATCACCTTTGGCGGTACTGGTGTCGATAACGTTCTCCTGACCCCTTCCTGTGCTAGATGGCGAACTTTTGGCCTCGAATCGAGATTGAGCTCCAGCAAATGATTCCAAGCACGCTTCAGCAACGGGGACCCATTCAAGCCATTGGCGGGGGTTGCCGTAAGGACGACGGTAACGACAGCGATGAGAGATCGCAAAGCGGGTGGATGAGCGAGGGACTTGTCGAAAAGCCCTACGAGAAGGGGTACGAGAGCTGCTTGCTGATTCACCACCACTTGACGGGGGGTCTCCGGTGCTACAGCTGCCAACAAGTATAGCGCAGCAGGTACCAAACCTCCATCGGAAAAGTCATCGGCGTCCTTGTTCCCAGGAGCACATGCTTTCGAGAGACATCCGACCAGAGAAGCAAAGTATGCGGTGGCGGAGTACGGTGGGCCCTGCTCGTTGGAAAGCGCCGTCTTGAGAGTTGCTTCGATAGCCGTCAAAAGCTGCGCCGGTTTCGCCTGATGAGCGAGCTTGGACGCGGTCAACCGTCTGATGTTCGACAGCACTACAGCAAAATCCGGTGCTGCAGCGGCAGGGGCAGCGCTGCCCAATACTGACGCCATGGTGCTGAGTTCTCTGACGGAGGGTGTTGTGTTTCGGGTTTCCTTCCAGGCGGAACAGTGCCCAGCGTTGTGTAGTCGACGGCAAAAAGAAGGCTCGCTATCCAAAATTCGCCGCGGATGCAAGTCAGAGACAGTTCACCTCGTCCCGGCCGCCGGCCTTCGTGGCTCTCAACGTGCTCCTGTATGTTTCTCCGTTAGCTTGATGAATATCCTTTCAAGGTCAATGAAACGTTGCCTAGTTAAAGAGGTATTGATATTGAGACCGATCCGTGTGTCACTCAGGCGTGCCATGAACCCTCAGTAGCACGCACAGCACCAACGCTATCCACCATGGTACTGATCTCGAACCCAACCATCAACTACTGGCTTAAAGATGCATGAGTTTCCAGTTGAGTATGCACGGTTGGTGGAATCCCTGCTACATGAATTGGAGGGCATAGCACAAAGCCCAACAAGATCTGGTGTGTTGAGTTTCTTCTCACACGATGTCGCGTTACGGCATGTTCTGACATCTGGACCTTATCTTTTCGTAGGAGATGCCGATGCCATTCTCCTAAAGCTACATCATATTTTCGGCTCGATGCTGGTATCCGCGCTGCAGCTCATCGATAAAGGATCAGGTCAGTAACGGGAAAGATGCTGTATAGGTAAACTGCTCACTCAAGGCAACCTGATGCGAACCCCGTAGTTGCCAAAATTGCCTTGCCAGGGGGACGATTCATCTATCAAGTCAGTCTCTGTGGCTGCGGACTGGAACGTGAATCGCTGAACAGTTGTTGCCATGTCAGGTCTCAAGTACTTCCGGTCTTCCGTATACTGTCTACCCCTCGTCCTTTTCGCTCGCCCGACCGTATTGTCCCTGTATCGCCTTTACGCAATCCGTTTTGTTCGCTTCGGAACAGTTAATGGTAAGTGTTCGAAGCCTTAGAGCGAGAAACCTCGATGTTATACAAATATACAACTTTTCTCTAGTGCAAGCATGTTCTGGCTGCTCGATTGGCAATTGCCATGGGGAAGTCCAGAGAGACGCAAGTCGCTCTCGACGCTGTGACACATTTATTGCGATGATGGCGAGGGCACGTTTAAGCAAAATAACACGGCCTTTGTGGAGTATGTTGTACACCCACAGAAGAAGCTGGATGATATCCCATGATCATGAAACGCAGCCTTTCTTTCTCAGTCCTGCAATCTTAAACTCTGATTTAACAAACTGATCAGAGTAACCGTACTATGCTGAGGAAGTGGTGCGCTTCTATTCGCCGGGTGAACGTTGCCCACGCCCGGATAAGCGCGAAAAGGTGTGTCCCGTCCAGCTCGATCGCCTGTCGCTCTCGGGCTTCGTGTTTCGCCGAGTCATTCTGCACTACTTTGGACATGGAAGAGAGGACAGTTCCTTTGCAGCAGGTCGCTATAGATCCGACGGTGACAAGGAAAGCTCCATCTTAGCTCCTCTTCGCACATTGTATGCTTGCTCGGTCGCGGTCTCTTTTATCTGCACAGCGAGCTCGCCTTCAGTCTTCGAAACAGTCGACCACCTTCATTCCTGCCGTAAAGTTCCGCACGATGGCCAACATCCCCAACACGCCGCCTCACCCTTGGCCCGTCCCTGAGGCCTGGCCTGCCGCAAAGGTCAGGCAGACATTCATGGATTACTTTACGAAGCAAAAGGGGCTGGAACACACTTTCTGGCCTTCGAGCAGCGTCATTCCTTTCGACGATCCCACGCTACTCTTCACCAATGCGGTAAGCATAAAACAATACGGTTTGATGTATATATACGCTCAACTGTACATTATCACTTGCGCTGTAGGGTATGAACCAATATAAACCCTTATTTTTGGGTACCGCCGATCCCAATACTTCGTTGAGCAAGCTCAAGCGAGCAGTGAACTCGCAGAAATGTATTCGAGCGGGAGGAAAACACAACGATTTAGATGATGTCGGAAAAGACAGCTACCACCACACTTTCTTTGAAATGTTGGGTAACTGGTCGTTTGGCGATTATTTCAAGAAGGAAGCCATTGCCATGTCGTGGGATCTCTTGACTCGAGTCTACGGCCTGCCAAAAGACAGACTCTATGTGACTTACTTTGAAGGGGATGCCGGGCTCGGACTTGAAGCTGATCTGGAGGCCAAGTAGGTTTTTCGCGAATACTGTTACTGACTACGCAAAGCTGATCCTGCGCCTTAGAGAACTGTGGAAATCAGTAGGCGTAGAGGAGGACCATATCCTGCCAGGAAGTATCGCCGATAACTTCTGGGGTGAGTCCTCTGTCGCTACGTTTCTTCTATGAGGCATTGCTTACTCGTCCGACGGTGCATGTAGAAATGGGTGCCGTTGGTCCATGCGGACCCTGTAGTGAGGTCCACTTTGACAGAATCGGTGGACGAAACGCCGCGCACCTCGTCAACCAGGACGATCCCGACGTCCTCGAAATCTGGAACAATGTCTTCATGGCGTACAATCGGGAAGCAGACGGGTCGTTGCGAACTCTTCCTGCCCAACATATCGATACTGGGCTGGGCTTTGAGCGATTGGTGTCTTGCCTTCAGAACAAATTTAGTAATTACGACACCGACGTCTTCACGCCATTGTTCACTAGGATTCAAGAGATGACTGGTGCTCGACCCTACACTGGCAAATTCGGCGCTGAGGATGCTGACGGCATCGACACGGCTTACCGAGTATTGGCCGATCACGTAAGTAATTGCTGAAGTTTCAACCAAACAGACAACATGAACTCACCGTCTGAAATGTATTCGGTGATCAGGTTCGAACCCTCACTTTCGCTATTTCCGACGGAGGTGTTCCCTCCAACAACGGTCGAGGTTACGTCTTACGACGTATCTTGCGGCGGGGTGCCCGATACGCCAGTAGCAAGTTTGGAGTAAAGATCGGCAGCTTCTTCTCCACATTGGCTCCCACGTTGATCAAGGAATGGGTAAATGACTCGTCTTCCAGTCAAAGTCAGCAAGTATGCTAATGCCAACCAAATGTACTAGGGCGCTTTCTTCCCTGAACTCAATAGCCGAACAGCCGATCTCAAAGAAATCTTGGATGAGGAAGAAGAATCCTTTGCTCGAACACTTTACCGTGGCGAAGCTCTCTTTGACAAATACGCAGCAAAAGCACAGGCCGAGGGAAACACAACCTTGAACGGCATGGATGTTTGGCGGCTATACGACACGTTTGGTTTCCCTGGAGATCTTACGCGAATCATGGCCGAGGAGAGAGGACTCACTGTCGACGAAAAGGCATTTGAAAAGGCAAAACAAGAGAGTTACGAGATCAGCAAGGCTGGTGGAAAGAACCAAGGCAAGGAGACTGTCAAGCTGGATGTTCACGATCTGGGTGCCTTGGAGCAGAATGCAGATGTCCCCAAGACCAACGATGACGCCAAATTCCGTAAGTACAAGCTATAGGCTTCAATCTGTCAGTCTGGTTGTTTACTTACTAGAGGTCCACAGGTCTCGGCAATATCAACGGTAACATCAAGGCCATCTATCAAAAATCCAAGTTTGTGCAGAGCTCTTCCGAACTGAAAGCCGGCACCTTGTTCGGTCTCTTGCTCGATCAAACCAATTTCTACGCTGAATCTGGTGGTCAAGAAAACGACACGGGCTCCATCACTATCGATGGCGAGGCAGACTTTGAGGTGACCGACGTTCAGGTGTACAACGGTTATGTCCTACACATCGGTCAACTGAAGGAGGGCGAGCTCAAGGTTGGCGATGAAGTGACCTGCACTTATGACGAGGTGAGTTGGATAGGCTTGGTATCGTTGTAGCGGTGCACCTCATTCGTTTTCTGTAGGACCGACGACGACCGTTGCGAAACAACCACACTGCCACGCATATCCTCAACTTTGCCCTCCGAGAAGTTCTCGGCGACCATATCGACCAGAAGGGTTCCCTGGTCGCACCCAGCAAACTCCGATTCGATTTCACCCATAAGACGGGTATTTCCATTCCCGAGATGCAACAGATTGAAGACATTTCCAATGAATGGGTTAAGAAGGGTGTCAAGGTTTACTCCAAGGAAGTTGACCTTGAAACTGCCAAGAAGATTCCCGGCTTACGAGCAGTGTGAGTTCTGCTGCGCTACACTGCTGATCCCAACGTCAAGTCTGACACCGTTGATATGCCGATCAGTTTCGGCGAAACGTATCCCAACCCGGTACGATGTGTCACTCTAGAATTCAGCATGGATGAAATTCTCTCCGATGTTGAGAACCCCAAGTGGCGATCTACCAGTGTTGAATTCTGCGGCGGAACGTGAGTAGTTTTGCTTCAGCAACAGCAGACTGGATCTTGCAGCTGATCGGGATGCTCCTGCAGACATGTTGCCAAGACTGATGAAATCAAGGACTTTGTCGTTATCGAGGAAGGCTCAATCGCCAAGGGCATCCGAAGAATCGTCGCTGTCACCAGCACTGAAGCGCATGAGGTGTCCCGCGTTGCTACCGAGTTTACGAAACGATTGGACTGGATCGAGACCCTTCAAGGCAAGGACAAGGAGACTGCATTGAAGCAATACCTGACCGTAAGCCATTTATCTGGACCCATGGCGCTGTTTGAGTGATATCTGACTCTCGCGCGGTGAATTTTGTTACGGCGTAAATAGGAAGTCGTTCAACGAGAAATGTCTGTTGTCAAGAAGGCTGCGTTGAAGGACCGAGCGAGCGCTTTGCAGTCTGCCTATCTCGCAGAAGTCAAGGCTGCCGCTGCGGCCGAGGGGAAAAAGGTAAGTTTTCTTTATTTCGTCGCGAGACGAATTGTGTTACACAATGTCTCATCAATTACCCTGCCTTTTCCGCGCACGCACAATGTCCCTTAGGTGACCGAACAAATTGGAAAATACTTTGCAGAAAACCCGAACGCGACCGTGTTTGCCGGCAACTTGAATGTCGAAGGTGACCGCACCATCATGAAGGCTGCTGTCGATTACGGAAACAAGAACGGAAAGGCCATCTATGTGTTCAGCGTCGATACTGCCAAGGGACAAGTCGCGCATCAGAATTACGTGCCCAAGGAAATTGTCAAGAGCAAGAAGCTGGATGCAAAGACATGGTTGGGAGACGTCTCCAAGATTCTTGGTGGAAAGGTGAGTTTGTGGGATATACTTGTTGTCCCTGGACTGTCGATGTTGACTCATCGCCCTGTTCATCTGCTCAGGGCGGAGGAAAGGACGACAGCGCTATGGGGTCCGGCAGCAACGTAGACAAGGTAGATGAAGCTGTTCAGCGAGCTCTAGCATTCTACAAGGAAAAGGTCGGCGACGTGGAAGCTATCACACAGGGTGTCGACCAGTTGTAGGACGGTTGTTCGGCTAAGCTTGTGGCCACTTAGAGTAGATTCCGATGACATGTGACACAGGGCATGTGACACGATGATGATAGCCGGGATGATCACCGGCGGCCGGGCAGCCTGGCTAATTCGGGGTGGGACACGGGGCCGATTCTACCCCGCACTGCAACGTGCGGGGGAGGGACGGCGTGACTCGTTTTGGGCTGGCTGATAGGGCAAGTCGCGGAGGGGACGAGAGCTGCAGGGCAAGTCGCCACAGCACCATCGCCACCCACACCATGGTGTCCCCCATCTCCGTCCCTGGCAACCAGACAAACACCGCGGCCCCCAACGACGGCCGACGCAACTCCCTGTCTTCCGCTTCTCTCCTCAGCCGCTTTTCTCCACCAGGAGGAACGAGTATCGCAGCAGCAGCAGCCCTGGGCTCCTCTCCCCCGGCCGCAACCAACATCAGTCAGAGCGCCTCCAGCACTGTACCGGGCTTTGGTACCGGGCTGCTTGGCTCTCCCGGTCTGGCGCGGAGCATTTCCCATGGAAAGCAAATCGGACAAACACCCTTGATGAGCCCGACATCGGGAGGGATGGCCGTGGTGAATGACAAGGGTGCGCGCGCACAGGGGATCCTCAGGAGGTTGAGTCTGGGTTCAGCAGCCAGGGTGAGAGATTTCGGTAGAGCGGGCCTGGATGCGAAATACCCTCTTTTGCTGATGAATCCTGTGATTTCGTTGTCTAGCCAAACTTTGGACGTGCCGCAGGGTCATCTCCGCCCTCAATGCCACCCGCGTTGGATAATTCTGTCGAGCATACTCAAACAGACATTACCTCTACCGCCGGGTACTTTCACACCCTGCCTCCGCCTCAGAATGCCTCAGCATCATCATCGTCTGGACTCGCACCCGCTAATGCCAGCAAGTCTTCGACCTCTCCGAGCTTTTATGCAAATCCTTTCAGCGGAGCTGTCTTGCATGAAGCACATGATGAACATGACCAGGATCTCGTATCTGGCATGACAGCTTTCAGTATCGGAAAGAAGGGCGATAGCGGCGATGGCTTTACATACCGCCGGGCCAGTTCCGCAGTAACCGGCAGTGGGAATCAAGGACAGCCGAACAGGCAGGAGGGGTTCGATGGATTACCCCAGTTGTCGGAACATCCAGAGGGTACCCTAAGGGCTCGTAGAATCAGCTTCGGGTGGAGCGGATTCATGTCCGGCAAAAGGGACGCTAATCCTCATCAGCACCCTTCGCCTCCCGCTGTGGACAGGGGCAACAACACGGACGCAAGCGCAGCTGTTCCCCCTTCCATTCTCGTGCGCCGGGAATCAGCGCCGGTATCACCTTCAGCAGGAAGGGCTACCCTTGACGATCAGTCGAAATTCAAGTTTGGAAGCATCGAAACGGGCGAAAACAAAGTTCCTGTTTCGGTCATTGTTCACCCGGTCTCCCCCTCCTCTGCACCAATGGCACAAGAACTGGAAGCACGGAACGCGACGATGCCCATGCCATCTCATTCCCAGCTATCCCCCTCGCGAACAGTCCCAAGTGACACTAGCGCCGGAACTCCCAGCTCCAATACTAAGACATCGACAAAGGCAAACGCTTCATCATCCCCATCTGGCCTGTTGGGACTCGGAAGGACGGCGGGGTCGGGATCACGGGGCAGGAAAGGCACGGAAGCGACTGGACCAGGACCAGGCAAGAAGCGAAGTGTCAGTCCAATGGCGGAACATTTACTACGAGGGGGACCTGGACAGTTCTAGGCAACTTTCAACCGGTTGGTCAGGCGGTCAATTGGTCAGTCAATTTGGGTCGGATGGATTTCGAGGAGGGTGTCGGATGCGCCAAGGAGATCGCCTTGCGAAATCCCCCTCTCCCTACTCCTAAGGCTTCTTTATCAAATAATCAACTCAACGGGTACTTCAACACAGTCGATTTCGCCTTTTGCCACACAATTTTACAAGAGTTGAAACGAAGGTGCCGACTCAGATGTTCTCGCTCGCTCCTGGAATTCCGAATAACAAGGGGCTAAAGCCCGTTCGCACCTATTTGTAGTGGAGATCAGACGGTATAGGGTTTACCATGGTTTGCGTCGGATACCCAATCGCTTTGTTAGCCGTTCTTACCTATTCTCGGAGCGACCTTTTTCTTTTCTTTTCAAGGCCGACGACTGTTCTTTCTCATGTATTACGTATCTTCTGCGTTGTAAATAGCATAGTAGAGAAACAATGACGGGTGACTGACTATGACTAGTTGTATCTTCTTCTATGCCCAGTGTTCATGCTCGGAAATTGTTTTCGTCTTATGACCAGTAGTTCCTACATACGGGTCTAATTAGTGTCTAAGATGTTCTCGCCTTACTTTGCGTGTGTCATTCAAAGCCCTGCGAGTGCGGCTTTGGTGACTGTGTGATGATATCGCTCTGCGCTCCACACAGCCATCCCGACTGGGTATGACTTTACACTCTTCTTTTCTTGCTTCGTATGCCTTTCATGCAGCCCTCGGTCGCTGGTGACTCTTTAGGAAATGCATTTGGAACTTACTCTTGTCTTAAGGCAGAGGTTACCTCCGCGCTCAGCTCTGTTGCCTTACCGATCTCTCTATTCAACATATGCATGGCCCTCCTGCCTATAGATATCCAGAGTTGTTACGTGTCTGTTGGGTTAAATGGAAGTATGCTTGTGTGCAGAGATAGCCACTGACTTCTTGAAAGCTCCATCGACGTCAAATTGCAAATCGCCAACGATATACCAGCGAACCAGTAAAGGCAATTGTTGCATACGCAAAACATCTAGCTTAGAAGAAAAGGAAAAAAGGAAGAAGTTTCAGGTTTCGCCGCTGTAGATTCTGGTATAAAGGCAACTCCGGGGGCGTAGGGAATTGTTGATCCGATACCACCGAAGAAAGATATGGAGAGTTCTAGTACGGATAGTTTTGATGTTGTTCGTATAAGCTTCTCCGCAGAAGGATGTTATGTGAGGGACTGTTCTTCCTGGAATGACTGCATTACTCTCAACTCGGGCTGGGTTACTCGTATCATCAGCAATCATCGATATG